>PVIU01006914.1:0-97782 GCA_004026605.1 Ondatra zibethicus
CATACCAGCTACAAATCCAATTTGAAACATTCTTCTTGAAAATTTTATAGCTTGAAGAAAAATATAAAATGCAATTGAAATAAAAGTACAAATAATTACACAAGCACATATATGAATTATTTTATCAGAATATCTGTGCTCATATTTATATTCATATTAAACATGTATGTGATAAACAATTTGCTGTTACTATAACAAATATTTGAAATAATCTACTAATGAAGAGAAATATTCAACTTCAAATTAGTCTATAGAGCTCCAGTGATAAAACAGGCTGATCTTTGCAATCAAATTAGGAATGTAAACTAATGGAAAAGATTAGATGAGGCAGAAAAAAGCATAAAGGCTATGCCCCTTAATTTTTGACAAAGAAGTAAAGAAGTAACAAAGATAGTCCATTGACAAATAAACTGGATTTTTATCTGCAGAAAAATTAAATGAGACTCTTTTACCTTGTCCAAGAATCAATTAAAAATGAATCAAAGTGCTTAATTCTAAATCTGAAACAACTTTTAGAAGAAAATATAGGAAATACCCCTCATGATATTGGGGTGGGGGAAAACTTTTTAAATCCAATCCCAACAGCACAGGAGTCACCCCAAGAGGCAGCAGATGGGGCGACATAACTAAGTAAAATTCTGTACAGCAGAGGAAACAATCAACTCTTAATAGTCAGTTTACAGAACTAGGGAAAGTCTTTTCTTTGCCAGCCACAGTGCAGCCAAGGAGCTGTGTTCCATAATTTACCAAGATTGCCGAAGATTAAACACCAAGAAGACAAAACAGTCAAGGAAAGGATTAGGCAAATAAACTGAATAGAGATTTGTTAAATACTACAAATGCCAATAACTATTTTTAAAATTGTTCAATATCCCTAATCACCATGGAAATGCAAATCAAAACTACATCAAGATACCATCTTACTCCAATCGGCACGATTTTCATCAACCTGTCAACAAATTTCTGAAGGTATGTGGAAAGAGAGAGATAGAGAGGGAGAGAGACAGAACAATCTTTATTTATTTTTGGTAAGTGTGCAAATTGATACAGCCATTGTGGAAATAAATTTGGAGAAATTTTAAATTAAATAGAACTGCAAAATGACTCAGCTATTTTAACAAATTTGTGGAAAATGGATAGACTTAAAATATTTAATAAAGTATAATATTGGTGTGGGAGAATGATCTGTATTTAAGAAGTGATGAGAAAGTGATTATTTTGACTCAGACTTGTGTAGATTCCAGTCCATGACCAAATAGAGCCAATGCTTCTATGACTCTGTGGGAGGGGGGCAAACTTCACCAATAAATACTCAGCTCATGGCCACATTATAGAGAGAAAAAAAAAAAGGGCCAATGTGCCCTTTAATATCGCACACCCCAAAGAGATCCCAGTAAGCCATCGTTTTAAAGATTCTCTTCTCAAACGTGGTATCCATACTGGCGTTGGAAGCTTTGACATATAGATCTTTTGGGTCACTTGAGAAGACCTATAATATAGCAATGTAGATCGTTTTGCAGACTCATCAACATGTCTGACTGAGGTCAGAGCAGGAGGAAGAAAATGTTCTACTCTTTCAATTTCTATTACTTGCATTATTCATATTTGTCTTTGGTAGGAACTCACGGGTTGATATTCAGCAATCTTCTACTACTGCTCTTGTCTCACATATCCTGAGGCCCTTCTAGACTCCCTTGCTTGCGGATGCTTTGTACTGTTGGGGTTTTCTCCCAGAAACGTGAACTTCAGAGATAAGGATGGTGAACACGTGCTTCTAGCCACTCCAATCTCTAATCCTGGTGATCTCTCTCTAGGTTTCAGATAACTGAGAGTCATGAACAGGACAATCTAATGCCATCTTCTCACTTCTGCCTTTCACGGCAATGAGCAGCTACTTTGGTTTGTTTCCATCCTTTTGGATCTTTGTCAATCAGCAGCAGTTTCCCAATGCTCTGCGTCAGCGTCTGAGACCCAGTGGCGATCCCTCGCTCCTGCTTTCAGTTCTGCCAGAAGCTTTCTATTTTCCCTAAGGATGTCCATTTCTCTTGGAAATATCAAAACAATTTTTATTTCTCCTTTTAACTCAGAGATTATTTAAATCCACTTGTCCATGTTGAAAAATTTCATTTCATGTAATTAGAAAATTCCAGGCACACACAGGTCCATGAAAATCAGACCAACATAAGTACACATGAGAGATGTACAGAGGTGACTAGAATGTGCATTTTTGTGGGATTCCAGAACACTTGTTCTTGTTCCACTTGTCCACACAAAGAGGATGAAGTGATGACGGGGGAGAAGTGGTCATATGCAAGCCGGGAAGGACCCTCACTAGACTCCACCCAATCATAGCTTCTGCCACCCAGAGCTGTGATCAAAGAAATCTGTAGTCTGGGCTGCATAATCTATCTGATTTTGTTATGACCTGAGAGTAAAGGATCCACAGAATATGAAACTGGCTTCCTTACTACTCACTTCATAAACCTAACCTCTAAAAAAAAAAACCAGCAACAAAAAAATACACAAACATTACGGGGGAGAAAGCACTACCTGAAGACGTTGTGTGCTGATGGATTGTGCCATCAGCCTGCCGATGGCAAGTGAGGACATTTCCCTGTAAACCCCACCTCTCCCTTATTCTTTTTCTTTCCTTTTCTTCTGCTTTCTCATTTCTCTCTCGACCCCTTTGTACGCACATGCGTTTCAGCATGGCTCTACTGTGTGAACCATAGTGTGCTGGGAAAAGACCCACTATGAAACGCTGGGCTTCCTTTTTTATCTTAATGATGAATCTGGAAAGCTTCCCAGATGAAACATTTATTACACTAAATGCATTCTGCTGAAGAGGAAATTGACCAGAGACACACCAGGCAACTACATGTATTTACAGTATGTCGACCCCTCTTTTTTTTTCCTGTTGCTGTGAAACATCTGTGAGTGATCTTGCCAACATTTTTGACCTATGACTGGTTATTTGAAATCAGACATTTGAATTTCAGATATGTGCATTTCTGTTTATATAGCCAATGAGCCATCTTCACAAGACGTTTTAAAGTCAATAAGTCAGTTTCCTGATTCAATGGAGATTGATAGAAAGTTAGATTTTTATTTGCTTGTTTGTGTTAAATATCAAAGTCATACAATTTTGTGCAAAAACCTTACATTCTTTAGTCATTATTGTGGCAGCACGTGCCTCCCTGCAGCCACGCAGTAAAGAAAGGACTCATTATTCTGCTCAACATTAGCAGAGAATCTCTGGGTATTTCCCCTGAGGCTCTAGAGTAACTGTTGCTTAGGAGAAAAGACTATTTCATTACCCTGTTGTGGAAGTCTGTGGCTTGTTAAAGATAAAAGACTGTAATATTAATAATAAAAACTAAGCTCATCTGATAAAAATACGAAAATTTTGGGATGCTCTAAAATATAGATATTTTTGAGTAGCAAGATTCTGCTGCAAGTAGAAATGCATATCTGACCTCATGGGATAGGTCATTGATCTCACAAAAACTATATATTTTTTAAAAGTGAGTTCCTTGACAACTTCCCACATGCATTCTGAATACTCTGTTTCGTAGCAATCTCTTCACATCAGCTCTCTCCTTGCTCCCTTATATACCCTTTTCCAAGATTCTTCTCTCTCTCTTTCTTTCTCTCTCTCTCTGTCCGTCTGTGTGGGGTGGGGCAAGCCATTAGAGCATGGTAGGATAACTACTAGGCATACAACTAAAGGCAGTGACTCCACTTTCTCCTAATATCTCTATAAAAGTGTTCAGCAACCAGGAATATTTATCCCTGCCTGGCTATCGATGGGCCCATTCTAGTGTATACTCACCTGATTTGTTGAGAGTTTGTGATTGGAACAATTGTGTGTTGCCGAGGGTGACATTTTATAACTCTTCTTCAAATCTTAAGCCTCATACTGTCTTTCTGCCCCCTCTTCCTCAATGTTTCTTGACATATTCTTTAGGACTGAATACTCAACCACCACTTATCCATAGCATTTTGTACAGCAATAAATTTCTGCTTTAATTGTGTTTTTTTAAGTTGTAAGTTTCCTGTCTAAAACTTGGGAAAGAATAGAGTTTGCTTCATCTAACCCTAACCTAACCCTAACTCCAACCCTAACCCTAATCCAACCTTAACCCTTAACCCTAATCCTAACCCTAATTATTGAAGATAAATAAAATACTGAAAACCAAGTGATTGCTATGGAATTTTAACAGTTTCTTAACCGTTTATTGTGATAACTACATTTGGAATCTCATTCATTCTGATAACCATCCTTTATAATGTTTCATTGTCAAAAGATTGGTGGCAGCATTGTTCTAACTGTGTAACATCCATTTCCATAGCTCTTCTCAAGCAGTTAGCTGAGAACCATTCACAAGGATGGTGAAGAGATTACCAGCTTTTTGCTTTCCTTTTGTGGGCAGTCAGAATCTAACTTTATGGTTTTTAATAGAAGGAAAGAAAATATACAGAATTTTGACCCAAAGTTTTAGAACACAAACACAGAAATGTATAGAAAAAAATCATATGTAGGCAAGAAGTCAAGTAAAGTTTACTTGAATACTTTTTATGCACACATATATTTATTGCAATTGTTGAGAATTAAAGATTCAACTGGGTGTCTGTTATAAACATGGCACAGACTAAGAGGCTATTCTGGTAGTGTGTTTTTAAATATCATTTTAAATCATATAATCATCTTGTTTGGCAATATTCACCTTAGAATCACCCGCTTGATGCAGAGGCTTTGAGCAACAGTTGGAGCACCATTTAAAGTCTTTGGTAAAATTCCTTGTCTCCCCGAATTGCCTGGGATAAGTATAACATTTAAGCCTATCCTGTACTTTCAAAGAAATGAAATGATCTGGACCTCTGGAATGCTGAAGTCTTTTGTCATTGAACAAATTCCACAGTAGGCAAGGTACACTGTATATCATAGAACATTAAAAAGATCATTCAAGCAAAAGAAAATAATAAACTGGGAGGCTATAAATCTCCAGCACCCTTTGTGACTGTTAAAAGTCTGCCAAAATTCCCTGTCTAATGATGTGATTCCAATCAACCCAATTTATCAACCTTATGGGCTGATTAAAACTATATCACTCTGTTAAGATTAACTCTTTACTGCTGGAAATTAAGTTTCTGTGAAGTGAAAAACCAGACTGGTTGCCTAGGAGCCAGTGACTCCACATTCTTAACAGACTTTGTGATTCTTAAGTCTTTCACCTGATTTATGAGTGTATCCTCAAAATGCTGTGGTATATTTCTTTATGGCTTTATAAAGCATGCATTTATCGTGAAATCAGCACCTATTTTCAAAAAGGAATCAATTCAGCCCAGAAACAGCCCATCCGACCCCTCTCACTGAGCCTGCAGTACTAATGCTCCCTCAGGTATAGAATCAGAAGGTGTCTGCTTACATATTGGACAGGGAGGGGGCTCCATTAATCTCAGAAAAGCATTCTTTGTCTAGGAAAAAAAAAGATCTCATTCCACACTTTTTCCACATAAAGATGTGACATTCAAGTCGAAGTGGATGGAATTCGTTTTTATGAATAGGGCCCTTGCTGACTAATTCTTTTCTGGGGAGGGTAATGGGCAAATGCTATCCAGATGCGTTCCTCTGGACTGGTTCCCAGTTTGGAGAAGTGAAAACTACTGTATGGCAGTGTAATAAAGGGCTGCAGGGAAACACAATATCCAGGCAAGCACTGCAATACCTCCCCTCTCCTGCCTGCCTGTTCTCTCAAAGCCAGAGCTGTCACAGAGATCTTGCATATCACTCTGATTACTCAGACTCATCTGGAACCATCAATTTCTGTCTTCACTCATCGGCAGCAGAAACATAACCAAACAGAAATGGCATGGCAAGGAAGTCATATAGCTTTTTCAAAGCTGAAAACAAAGAGTTTTACCATTAGATGTCTCGACATTTATCCTTTTAGTAGGACAAGGGAAGAAGAGCTTCCTCCTTGTTCTTAAACTGTTGTCAAATCTTACAGACTCTTTTCAAATTCTAGTCTTCTTCTTTGGCCTTCCCTTTGCTGTGGGGTCCCTTGTCTGCTTACCTAATGATTATCTGTAGTCCATAGCTGTATCTACTGATTTTTTTTCATTCCATAATCCTATAAACTGATCAGTTGTAGTCCATAGCTCTATCTATTGATAAGCTGTAGGCCCAGCAACACTGTGGCCCTGTTTCATTTAAGAATACACACACACACACACACACACACACACACACACACATTCTCTATGGTTTTAAGTTACTTGTTCTGATATAGTATAAGGAGACTCCATGAATCAACCCTAAGAGCAAACTCCAGACTCTCCTTACTGTTACTGCTGTTCATCCTTCCTTGGTGGGACTAAGGTTGATTTTCTCGCTGAGGATAGAGTTATACTTCTTGGTTAATATCTCAGATGTATAACTTATTGTTTGGCCATCCTGCATACAAATTCTGTTCCCTTCTTTAAGCACTCCGTAGTGTTAATGTGGTATGCTGAAATGTAAGTTTTCAGAGCAGGAAATATGAAGAGGTACATTTCTAACACCTACACTAGTGTATGAGTTCGCTCAATACTATGACAAAATATTGTAGGCTATGTGGCTTAAACAACAGAAGTTTTCTAGATGCTGGAGAGCCTGAAGCCCAGGATGAAAGGGTCAGTAACTTTGGTTTCTGCTACATGGTAAACTGTACATTCTCACTATAGTCTCCCAGTCTTTGTGTGTAGACGGAAAGGAGATCATTGATGACTCTTCCAATAAACACATCAGCTCTATTGAATTAGAGTTCAAGTTATGAGATCTCATTTTTCATGTAGATCTCTTTAGAAGTTCTGTCTCTAATACAATCCCACTGAGAACTCCAACTTCCATGTGTAGATTTTGAAGGGGCACAATTTATCTCCTACCAAGACTATTGTATTTTAAGACAAAAATATAAAATAAGTGAACACACATTGGAACTGTTGATGAGAATTGTATAAATTAATATGCTTTGAGAGGTCCACAAGTTACATTTTTAACTTTAATGTTTAACTCTAGTTCTGATCAAATATTTGATTGCTTATCTTCTGGTAAATGTTCCCTGATCACCCCAGCTCATCCCCCATACCCTGTCTTGACAAAAAGATGTACTCATATAAGAGAGAACTATTGGCAGCTGGCATGAGCTCTGTCTGTCATGTCCACATCTGGTAAAGAACCCAGCATTGTTTTCAGCAGCAAAATGTCAAGTAAATTTTACTCATGCTTTCTATGATCAGGTTCTTGATTCTACAATCATAAACTTCTGCTTGATTAGTGTAGAGAGTGTATGATTAATGAATTGGTTTATGAAGACAGATTAGGGATTTAGAAGAAAAAAATGGGGAGAGAGAGTTGTTGTATGAGGTAACGGGCTGTGTGCCACCGCCCGGCTAGCTTACACCCAAAATAACCACAGAAATTGTATTAATTAAATTACTGCCTGGCCCATTATATCTAGCCTCTTCTTGGCAAACTTTCACATCTTGACCTAACCCATTTCTATTAATCTGTGTTCACCATGAGGTCTTCTTTCTCCCAGCATTCAGTTCTCTTTTCCCCACCTATCTAAGTTTTGCCCTATCAAAAGGCCATTGCAGTTTCTTTATTTAACCAATAAAAGTAACACATAGACAGAAGAACATCCTACACCATTTCCCCTTTTCTGTTTAAACAAAAAGGAAGGCTTTAACTTTAACATAGTAAAATTACATATAACAAAACAGTTATCAAGCAGAGACATCTTGCTGCCTCGACAGTCACCCAAAGTTATTTTGTACTGTTGGGTCATCCATCTTCAGCCTACAGGCCCATAGTATCCAGCAGACTTTTCCATGAAGCAGGAAATTTTAAAGACAGTTCAGTCACTTTCTTTTGTGTCCTGCAGAATGTCTCACAGACTCTTTCATGAAGCAGGAAACCTGAAGGACCATCTCACCTTTAGACAAGTTAAGCAGTCCTCTCTCTGTGGGTTCTTTATCTCCAGTTTATGCAACAGTCCAAGCAAGAGCAGTATTTTGCCCAAATGGCTAACAAACTTCATAAGGAGCTTCTTCGATGCCCTCTTGAAGTAGCTTGGTGCTGCCAGGAGCAGATGTGTCTCATTGTCATAAAAAGTCCTAAGTTATTAAAATATTTCAAATGCCATGTTCTGTAGTCTTTGAAAGATATGAAGAATGCCTATCTAACTGAAATGCATTTCTATATATCTAGAAAATCTAACTAACATGACTACAAGTTTGACTATTATCAATGATTATCCATTAATGACCTATATTTCCTAATTACACATTACATTTTTAAATGAGCTACACAATCACAATACCTTAATCAAGAACAGAAATATGCATATAACAAAATTGACCTTAAATTAGTATCAGTAAACCAAGATTCATATCAAGGCAAATTATTTATATCTATATCATATCCCCCGTTAAATGTAAAAGAACAAGGGTGACTATGATGTAAGTACATTATATAAATTTATGGAAATGTCACTTCAGCAATTAATATATGTTAAAAAAGAATCACTTAAAATGTTATACATGCCCTGAGCAATGTTAAAATATCTTAAGGTACAAATACCAAGAAAGGTCATAGATAATCATTATTGTAATATGTAAGATGTTTTCAGTTGTATATTTCTGCATGCACATTGTTTGTATTTTATGATTTTATATAATTCTTCGTATGTAGTAGCCCATTATATATGATATTTTATACTAAAGAAGTACGATTTAGCATAGAGTGAATGGAATAGAAAATGTTTGGATATCAAATGGGACAGGATGTTATATAGTGTCAATTATATATAGTATTATATTAGAAAACATTTATATTATTAAACCATAGTACACTATAATATAGTTTGAAATAATCTAATATATATTGTGCTTTGTAAGAATACAAATATTAACATATGTGGTACTCTTATTTTTCTGATTTTTAAATTACATTTCAATTTAATTTTTACTTGTTCTCTGGGGTGTTAGTGTAATGCATGTACCCGAGGCAGAGGATCATCTCAGCAATTCTTACAAAATCGTGGTCCTTAACTTCTATGTTAAATTAATTTGACCTATGCACAGTGGTGTGTTTCTGTTCTGTCGTTGACTTGTATGTCTTATTACTTTTGCATTAGTTTTTTATTCCTTCTATCATGTTTTTCTCTATGCTGTCTTTTTGAAGCTAGAAAAATTCCAAATTGATAAGAGGCAATTAAATCTTTGCTTCCCTATTGCTAAGTTGACTTCCAAGTAATGACAAAGAATTTTAAACACCAGCACTTAAATGTTGCAAGAATATATGGCTAGAATGAAAATTTATTATTTTTTAAAGTAATAAGCAAAATGCTTATTTGTTTGTTAAACACTGTAAAGTCCTTTCTTAGTGAACTCTGTGTATTGAGCTTTGGTTGACCGTCAGTCATCCTTCAAAGGTAATGATGTCTGCTTCCATTCTGATACTAACAATTTCCTCATGATACATTAGACCTTGCCCTGAAGCAATTGAGAATATTTACTTTTTGTACTTTATTTATTTATTTACTTACTTGTTTGTGCAGATGTGAGCCTCAGCATGCCTGGGAAGATCAGCGGACAATTTTTGAGAGTTATTTCTGTCTTTCTGCTGTGTGGATTTCCAGAATTGAACTAAGATGGGCAGACTGAGCAATCTTACCATCCCTACAATATCTCTTAGCCTGAAGATTTCATGAACTCATTGGAAGTTTATATTGTTCACATGGTTCCTTGGAAATTAGATCACCACTAGCTATGATTTCTGTAGCCTAATGTATCCATCTATCATCTTCATTAAAATACTTCTGTAGACTTCAGTATAAAAATATTAATTGCTACAAATTCTTATGAAGAAAAGCTTTCAGAATTTTTAAAAAAAGGAGATGGAACATTAAACAGTTTCACAGTATGTGGGCTTATGGATTGACAAGCAATCAAAATAAAACAAATACCTTTACCAATTGCATATTCTGTAATGTTTAATATTTAAACATATTAAAGAACTTGATGTAGAATGTCCTTCTGCTTTCTGTGACTATGTGTTTCTCTTATTGGTTGATGAACAAAGTTGTTTCAGCCAATGTCCAGGCAGAATATACCTAGGTGGAAAAGGGAACAAAGAGAGAGAGAGAGAGAGAGAGAGAGAGAGAGAGAGAGAGAGAGAGAGAGTCGAGGAGATGCCCCATTTAGCCACCCAGGAAGAGAGATGCCAAGAGCAACCCAAGAAGAAAGATGCTAGAACAGAGATAATGCCATGACCATGTGATACACAGATGGGTAGAAATTCATTCATTTGTAAGAGACAGAGCTAGCCAGTAAGAAGCATAAGCCATTGACCAAACAATTATAATACATATTAAGACTCATAGTGGTTATTTCATAAGCAGCTTTAGGGATGTGGTGGCAGAGAGAAACTGGCCCAGTGGAACAGTGGGATGGAGAAAAGCATTCAGCTAAAAGGAATAAACAAAACTGGGCATCATGAAAAAAAATTAAGAA
This sequence comes from Ondatra zibethicus, assembly GCA_004026605.1. Taxonomy (NCBI): domain Eukaryota; kingdom Metazoa; phylum Chordata; class Mammalia; order Rodentia; family Cricetidae; genus Ondatra; species Ondatra zibethicus. Next base: position 10,561 of record PVIU01006914.1, read on the forward strand.
ATTAGGTATAGATTTAAGCAGATAGTTCTCAAAAGATGAAACACAAATGTCTGAAAAACACTTAAAGAAATGGTCACCATTATCAGCCATCAAGAAAATGCAAATCAAAACTGCTTTGAGATTTATTCTTACATTAGTCAGAATGGACAAGATCAACAAAACAAATGATGGTTCATGCTGGTGAGGACATAGGAAAAGAAGGTCACTTATTCATAATTGGTAGGAATGTAAAATTATATAAACAATATGAAAATTAGTGTGGCAGTTCATCAGGAAGCTGGGAGTAGATCTACCCTAAATCCAGCTTCTTAAAATATATACATATATGGAAGAATTATAAATGAAGATAATGCTCCAAATAGATATCTCTAGCCACCGAGTGAAGCCTCCAGGGCCAGGAAAGGAGACCATCTAATTTAGCTGTTAGTCAGAGGGGCCCCATGGAAATGCCCACACATATGACTATTGGCAAGAAGATTTGTTGCTAGCCATAAACTGATGGTAAGGTTTTAGTACGAAAGATGACATTCACATATTTCATTGAACACGGAGAAGCTAAGCCAGTACCCAACTAGAGCCTTCACCCCTACTGTCTACTGTTCCTGATACTGAAATTTCCTCTGCATGTTACCAGTTGATGAAGGACAACAACCAACCCAGCTACAAACCGCTGCTGTGATCTACAACAGTGACCTGCCTACATGATCTGCTTGTGCAATAGTAACACAAATGTGAAAGTAACCAGCCACTCTCTGATTAGATTTAAGGCTCACACCATAAAATAGAACCCAGGCCTGACACTGCTCAGGTGGTCAAGAGCCTGAGACTAAATAGGCTGCAAGCCTCAGTGAAACCCAAATACCATTGTTCTGCTAAAGAAACATAAAATTACTCCTAATAATATTCCACTATACCCAGATATCAGTGCCTGATGACATATTGACAGATCAGTGCCTAATGACAATGTCCTAATGACATTCCTCTCTACCCATAGATCAGGGTCTCTCTCAGTCATCAGTGAAGCTTCCTATTGCAGTAGATGGGAATTAACACAGAAACCAAAAACTGGACAAAGTGCACAGAGTGGGAGAATTTATGGAATTGTCTTCATCAGACCCTCCACTCCCAGGGCTCAGGGAGATATGGAGATGGAGTGCTGAAAAAATTATAAAAAGCAGAAGGTTTGGATGATACCAAGGAAAGTATGTCTTACAGACACGAGTATGACACACAAATGAATTCACAGAGATTGAGACAGTTTGAACAAAGACCTGCAAAGTTTAAGTCAAATGGAGTCCCAACACTGAGAGGGGAAGCAGACACAAATTTCTGTTCCTAACCAAGATTCTATTTCCAATTAACACTTCTTGGAAAGAAAAATCTATTTTTCTACAATGGAGTCTCACTTGGTATCCTAACAACACTTAAGGTAGAAGGCCAACACAAAACAAACTCAATGATATTTTTGTCTCATATTGCTTTGTTTGGGCTTTTTATTTTTGTCATACTGGTCTTTTAATTGCTTATTATGGTTTCTGATTCTGTGATTTTATGTGTTTTGTGTGTTTGTGTTTCTTGTGCTTTTTCTTTATTTTTTCTGTAGAATTTGTTTGTTTGGCTATTTGTTTTCTGAAAAGAGAAAGAAAAAGAAAAGACAGAGTTGGATGGGTGGGGAAGTGGGAAAGATCTGGGAGAATTTGAGAAAGAGGAACCTGCAATGAGAATATATTGTATGAAAATTATTATATATTTAAGAAGAAATATCTGTAAGATGTATTTGTGCTTTAAGACTAGTTGTCCTTATCCCTAGAACATAAGTAGATCTCTTTGGAAAAATCCTGAAAGAATTGGTATACATCCATGATATTTATCATTAGAACAAAAGTTCTCATAGCTTTGGATCATTTGGTGGGAAAAGTAAACCACTTTTTGAAATCATTTAAGTTTTCCATAATGTGGAAAGGGACATTTTTGTTCAAATATTTAGTTGAAAATCTTAGTAAATTAAAATTTCAAGGAAAAAAGTCTTTACAAAGACTATGCATGATTTCCCTAGAAAAAAAGATAGTTAAATATTCTTATATAGATTCATAAAACCAGATAGGAATAAAATCAAATCACTATGAAAGTCTTCTTATATCAACTTGATAGTTCCAGAAAAAAAATCAGCATAAACAAATAAACAAGTAAACACAATTTCATAGCATTTTTATAAGTCTAATGTGAGTCAATATTCTCAATGTTTATTTGTTTACATAAAATGTATAAACACCAAATGAATGAAAAGACAGAAACAAAGTTAGAAGAAAGTATACTTGTGAGATGTGGGGTTAATGGAAGCAAGGAAGCAGGATAAAGATGCACCATTGCCTAAAAAAATAATGTACTTGTGCAAGAAAGTACCAATGAATGAAGAACCCTTGTAAATAATAAATAAATATACAATTCAAATTATCACATCATCAGTAATGAGGATCATATATTGTAATGTGCAATTGTGAAAGTGGTAAATATCTTAAATATAGTAACGAATATTTATAAATAATAAATATCCTTAGACATTCCTTTTCTGTGTTTTGAACTTCTGTGTTCACACATGGAAAAATAGAATACAATGGTCAGTGATTCAAAGATATTCTTGAGAAATCCCTACAAGATCTTGGTGTAGATTGAGGAGATGAAGGCCCAGTGGTTCTGAACCATGGCTCATATATATCACGTGTGTCATCAGAAATTCTTGATTAAATCTGTACTTTACAAGATATTTTCCAGCTTGACATTCACTCATGATATTGTCACAGATTTGGTCTCTCTAATGGCCCATCATCAAGCTAGGAAATATTTCTCCAAAGAAAAAAAGAAATTAATCTACAGAGTAATGGAAGGATTTCTCCTAATCCTAACGTGTCAGTGTGTGAGTCCTAAGAGTCCGTGAATGCCTCCACACAGCATCCTTATTTGCCACTCATTTACCAAATGGCTGGTGTTCACAAGTCCCCAGTGTTAGAGTACACTGGGACTTAGACTTCCTGTGGATAGTGACTTTCTCTGGATATAACTCAAAACTTATAAAATGTTTTTGCTAAGTATGTCAAACCAACCATCTCGAAGCGGTGTGTGATTAGTTTAAAAATATGTGGGACAAACTATAAGTGGCAGAAATATTAATTCCATCCAGAAAGGATGTCCCAATATACTCCATCTGTGCTTCCAATGGGAGACTTTCCCAACATTCACAGTAGATTTCATATCCCATGTCATAACCATGCCTCACACAGGCATCACAGAGTTACTGCATACTAGGTTACTATTATGACTTCCACTCATATGATGCCAGTGGTGTAGTAGACTAATCTGGTATTCTGTGTGGTGTCAAGAAAGTAGACTCCATTTGCAATCCAATTTATGCCAAACAATAAAAGACCTGATATAACACCAAAACACAGTGCAGGAAGTGTAGTGCTGCCTCTGCCTAGTAAAAGCGATCTGATTTGGTGATTAGTGCAGAAAGATGATAAAAATACAACTGGAAATTTGTATGACTTGTGAAGTGAAAGAGGGTCCTAAAAGCTTGGTTCTACCTCTTTTGTTATTTTTGTTTTGTTTTCTGCCTGGCCAGAAGACAGACAACTAGTATATCAGTAAAAGCACGAGACTATCTTATCCTATAGTTTAGAGAATAAAAAGTGAAAGGTGCATTCTTCCTGAGACAGGGCAGTTGTGTTACTTTCAGAAGCATGCACAGATATGCTATTGACACTAAGAGGCATTGATGAAAGCCATCATCACAGAGCTGACAGTAAAACAGAGGAGCCACAGAGACAGCAGAATGGAAAAATGAGAAATCAAAAGTGACTGATTTAAAACCCACTAAAACACACAGTAGAGCTTTTCTATTCTCTTTAAAGCTGTTACATGTCTTTGTGTAAGTTCTTGAAAAGTATACATTTCTGATCACACAGATTCTGAAGCATATATTTTTATTGACACATTGGAGTCAAATTTAAGCATGGTAATAGAAAAGAATTTCTATCATTTCCTTCTATTTTCCTTCTTTGATCCATCAAAGTTTAATTTCAGGGAGGATTATGATTATGAAATTTTCCTCTGAGAAAGCTGCATATTATTTAAAAATCTTGAGTTTTTACATATTCCTAGGGATTATAGTGAGTTCAAGAACCTGTGGAGAGGCTGGGCTGCATACACTTGGGAGATGCACACAGCATATTCCAGACTTATGTATAGCTGGACCTATGATGTGGTAAATGAGTGATCCTAGCTACTTGTTATTGGGATACTCTTCAAAACCATCTATCCAGTCATCAGATCCTCACTATACGTCTTTCGGTAGTAATAACATGAACCCAATGGGCAATGAACTGAAGACAATCCTTTACAAATAGCTTCCTCCTCAGTTTCTGGGAAATAAATTTATAGCATGTACAGTGAGATTATTTACAGAGCTTTCAGGGAAAAATATTTTACTATTTTATTTACTTTTCACAGTAAAATTAATGTTATGATCATTCAGTAAACACACTGATAGATGAGCTTGGGAAATTTTACATTTGTAAAGAAAAATAAAATCAATGTATGATCCAAAGAACCAAGCCAGTACAGTGATAAGAAAGAAACAGTAATGATCTATAATAATGGAATGAGAAGACATGTTTTGGCTCCATTTGCTCCGTTCCATCACTGTCAGCTTGAGTTTCTTCATCTATCTTTCCACTGCCATCTCAAAGTAGAGACTCCTGGCCATGTTTCTCCTTTCCCTTGTTGCTGATGTCTTAGTGATTTTGATGATAATTTTATAAGCACATCCAAAGTTAGCAGTTCCATGAAACTCACCTTTGAACTGTCGACTTTTCAAAGAACTCCTTGTTGTCAGATAGCCATAAAGCACACCTTTTTCAGTGCTTGTTCTACATCCTCATCTACATCTTGTATCCTTGATACAAGATCTGTCTTTGCATCTGATGGTATTGGCATTTTTCATTGTCCAGTGTACATGATGGACACAGCAGCGAATGATTTAACTATACCATTGGGAATACAAGAAGACATCTATTTTTAATCATGATAAATATTATACCTAGTGAGTTTGTAAGCATGAATAATATTGATACCTCCATGCACACTCAAAAACCTGTCTTGACTTTTCATGTTAAACATTTATCACATGCTAATCAGAGCGATTCTAACTTAATTATCAATGTGTCCCTGCATGTCTCAGTTAGGAAAACTATATACTAATGATTTATTCAAAATTAGAAACATTTGCTCTTAAGGGACATCCTGGACATTGCTCAGTCCTAAGAGCTACATTTTCTTTCAGAGGCTTCTAAGAAGTTTGCCTGTTTTCCAGGTCCATTTAATCCTTGGCCTATTGACTGAAGCTATTAATCCCATGAGAAAAATCCAAGTACACTTATCACAGCATCATTTCAGAGTTTAGGGTTGTAGTAGTTGAGGATGACATCATGGATATTCAACTATGAAATATGGACAGAGGCTATTAACTTACCTCATGTGACTCACAGTTTCCATCACATAATAACATTAAATTCAAATTAATGAGTTAGGTGATAATGGCCCTCTAATCCTTCACCAACCTCCCCAATCCTTCTACATCCTCCTCGTTAACTCATGAAATGTCATTACCAGGGAAAAGAAAGGTGAAGTGGCATGGGATAGAATTAGCAGTTTTAGTAATTTTAATTAATTATAGTTTAAAATATTTTAGTAGATAGTTTTCAAATTAGAAATGAGAATTTTATAGTTTACAATTATTATGAGTATAGAAAGGAACATATTAGTCTATGTTATTGGTGCTGGAAGCATATGGGTACAAACTAGATCTCTTTTCCAGTCTCTTTCCATGCTCTCCAAAGAAGATCATGTGGCCGATCTCGTTGGGTTCCTAGGCCAACTCCAACTCCCAGATGAGCTTGGGAGAGACATTACTTCATCATCCAGCTCAGGGTTATGAGCACTGTGATAGAGAAAATAAAGCTTCTTCATTTGCAACCTTCTTCTCTGCACCATTCATCTCTTCGTCTTGTAAAGGTATTTATAATAATAAGTAAGAAAAGAATATTCACCGCTCCCCACATGAAGCCTAGGGGCACAGTGGTTTGTCATAACTGAAGAACTATGTGGCCAGTAAGTTCCATAACAAATGCGGGACATTCTTAAGACAAACAATATTCCAGGTTTAATTTGCTTTTCTTTCTTTTCCTGGAAATCTTGTCGATCAAGACTTGTATACTCTTAAATGAGTAGAACTTTAAAAAATTTAAAGTCTAATATACACAAGCCTCAGCTTGAATTATTTCGAGAAAAGATAAGAGATGATTTTTTTCTAGAAGGTACTTGCAGTAATATGGCCTTTGAAGAAAGGAGAAATTATATGTTAATTTATGCAGTAGAGTTATTTAGATAGTCAGCATTCATATTTCTGTGTTACCAATAGTGATTTGGAAAGGGAGAACTTTACTTGAGAATTTTTAATTCATACTAGCGATGTTGTTTGCACCTTTAAAAGAGAATCCATGGAATGGATTTGCATATTTTAAGAATCTTATTCATTGTACTAGTCAATATCATTCTAGACCTGAAAATATAAGGTATTTTTTTTAAAATCTATAGTTAATAATGGAACTCTGGTTTATAGGTTTTACATTTTAATTATTATTTTCTGCCTGTAAACACAAGTAATGCAACTCTATCTTTGCTTGGCAATGAGCATATTTGAGAATCTCTGATAAGAATCCTTAGCCAATGGGTTCTTCCAATATCATCTGCAGTAAAGTTATAATCAAGAGTTTATTTTACATCAAATTTTCAAGGCTAATATTTGTAATGATGTTATCCTCTCAAGGATTTAGGATTTAGGCTAATGATAGTATCATTTTCAAAATTAGAATCAATTATCAATTCTTTTCAAAAGATTCATTTATATGTGCATTTGTCTCTGTGTATATACATTGACCATGTGGTTTCCCAAGTGTGGGAATTACAGGTAGCTGTGGACTGCTTGAAATAAGTGTTGGGAACTGAACTCAGGTCTTGTCCTAGAGTAGCAAGTCCTCTTACCATTAATCCAAATCTCTAGGCTTAGAATCAATTTTTAATTTGTGATACCCAAATTTAAGAATTATCAGCAAAATCAAATGGTGCCTATATTTATTGTTCTGTCTTAATTTTCAACAGATGTGAAAAAGGATATGTGTCTAATGTATTTTCTATACTATTCTTTTTTCTTTGCTATGTGTTACTGTGGTAACAGACAAATCTAAATGTTGCTTTCGGAGGAAAAATAAACCTTTTATAGACTAAAAAGAGATGAGAATTCCCAGTAAGTTTTGTATCTATGAGTTAGAGAAAACGTAGAATTAGTCCTCCTTGGAATACTCAGTCTCCTACATAAAGACAGTGGGTGTTCTGTGTGAATCCTTGGGATTCCGATATACACCAAGGACCAGCTGAGATATCTAGAGAACTACCAAATTCTTGGCCTTCTTGCAAGGAGAAAGCCATTGTTGGACTAGCTTAATCACAGCCTGATAGCCTTATATGGGATTTATTTGGTATATTTATATATTTATATTTAGTATATATTTTATTCTGCAGCTCGATTCCTTCAAGAGAAACCGGACTAATAAACTTGTCAGGGATAGCTTCACTGATTATAGAAACCTAAATCTATGCTTTTTTTTTTCCACTTACACTTTATACATTTTACTCCAGTCTTCTTATTTACATGATTCCCTTGCTCTTTTGCCATAAAGAGTTTGTCACTTTTTTCTCTTGCTTTTCTCTTTTCAAAATTTCAGTGTTCAAGTAGGAATATACACATTCCTCAATTCAAAACTAGGGGAAGCATAACCTAAAAGAAAGATTTAAGCTAAGACAGAATGGGGACATTTGTCCATACTTTATAAGGTTCTGGTGCCAATGTTTTAATTTTCTGTTGGGCTAAAGCAATTCTCATAAAAATTTGTCATTTTATACAAACATGATCCCCTTACAGCTCTTTAGGTCTATAGTGTTCGTTGTTTTGGCTAGCTTTCCTGCCTGGAACTAGCTGTTGTAGACCAGGCTGAACTCGAACTCACAGAGATGCGCGTGCCTCTGCCTCCCAAGTGCTGGGATTAAAGGCGTGCACCACCACTGCCCGGCAGCACTTTCAATCCCAGCACTTGATAGGCAGAGACAGAAGCAGGTGGATCTCTAAGATTTTGAAGCCAGCCTGGTCTACAGAGTAAGCTCCAGGAGAGTAAAAGCTACAGAGAAACCCTGTCTCAAAACACAACAAAAATAGAAAGAAGAGAAGAAGAGGAGGAGCAGGAGGAGGAAGAGGAGGAGGAGGAAAAAGAGGAAGAAGAAGAAGAAGAAGAAGAAGAAGAAGAAGAAGAAGAAGAAGAAGAAGAAGAAGAAGAAGAAGAAGAAGAGGATGAAGAAGAAGAAGACAAAGAAGAGGAGGAAGAACAAAGACTATTAGAAGAATTTATTCGAAGCTGAAGCTGATGAGGCTGCTTGCTATCTGCACACCAAATCCCTGATCTGTATTATTTGAAGTTCGAAGACCACGCACCTATAGCATGGTTTTATGGTGTGTGTGGGGGTGTGGGTGTGGGTGTGTATGTGTGTTTGTGGTTTCTACTACACCTGCCTCTGCTTCCTGAGTACTGGGTTTAAAGGCACTAATAGTTTTTCCTGAGAGTCAAGTTGAACCATTCCTTGTCTTCAGATTTAGGGAAATTTGGTCAGGAGATATCCAAAATATGAGCTTTGTAGACTTGCTTGATATTGTTTCTTGGTTTTGGAAAATTCTATGCCTATTGCCTGAAACAAACAACCCCACAAAATTTGCCATGTATGAATTGTGTTTTGGTATTTGTTTTCCTTTCCAATCTATCCCCTTCTTGTTTGATCTCTTAGAAAGCATGTTACTTGGTTATTTTTTTTATTTTTGTGGACTGGGGTCATGAGGTGCCTCTTTGTGTGGAAGGGGTGCATGGGTGGTTATTAGTTTCCTCTAATGCCCTGTGCTGTTTCTCAAGTTGTCTCAGGCAAGTAATTCAGAAATTGTTTGTCATATTTAAAAATAGTAGCACACACCTTTAATCCCAGCACCTGGGAGACAAAGGTAGGCAAAGGCCATCCTGCTCTACATAGTGAGTTTCAGGACAGCCAGTGAGAACCTGCCTCAAAAAACAAACAACAAAAACTGTTTGTAAATTTTCCCTCTTCCTTGATGGGCATTCACATCTGATGATCATAGTAGATCCGTTAGGTAAGGCTTCTGAACTGAGGCTCCCTCTTAAAACTGACTTCTATGGTTAAGTCTCATGACCATCCTCATCCTGCTATTGTTCAAAGAACGACAAGCTACCTTGATTTTCCTCCTAAATATTGGTTCCATGGCTGTCTTCCATCATGGGAAAATGGGAATTTAGTTTTGTTTGTTTGTTTGTTTATAGTCTTCTTTATTTCTAATTTTGGAGTTAGCAGTTTGCCCTGTGATGCAATTCCCTAAAGCACCAGAAAAGAACTGTTAATTTTCATTTTCAGTTCATTTCTAGAGACGATCAAACACACCAGAGTTGGTGTTTTTGCTTGTGCTTGAAGTTAGCTAAACTCAGTTCTTTTTTAAAAAAAATTTAAAGCAACATTTTAAAGTCTATTTTCATAGGAATTTCAACAATTATTTTCATGCTGTATAGTATATTATTGTATGACAGTGTTACACTTTATTTCTTTTTATTGATGCGTTGAATCATTTTTTGTTTTACATAATGTTGATAGATATGTTGGCAGTTTCCTATGTTTTTAGTTACCATGAATGTTCATGCACCAGACTTCTAGGATGTGTACACACACACACACACACACACACACACACACACACTGTCACACACATAAAGCATCTACATATGCACTAGGGATGTATATATGTATATTTTATAGAGTATCGATGTGAGAGCTTCTCCATGTCATATTTTTACAAGCATAGAATCAGAGTATAAAATATTTAACCATTTACAATTTCTTTTACAATTAGATGTAGTATGATTCCCGAGAATGAAACTTTACCTGTGACTCTCTTTGGATAAACACTGGAGCATGCTTTCTATTTATCTATCTATCTATCTATCTATCTATCTATCTATCTATCTATCTATCTATCTATCTATCTATCTATCTTATCTATCTATCTATTACTGTGTGGTGCTATACTACTTAATTTTCCAAAACGTAATCCATGTCTATACCAATTTTTCTATATTTGCTGTCCCTCCAGCCTCTGGAAGTGTTATTCTACTTCCTGTCTCTGCGGATTTCTAGCACAGCACAGAATACAAATGGAGCAAGGGCAATGGCATTTTACTATTCTAAATTAACGGAAAAATTTTCTTTTTCATCAATGACTGCATTGGCAGTGGCTTATATACGCCCCTGATCAAATTGTCTTCTAAGATTTCGTGTGCTTTCCATCATGAAAGTGTATTAAATTGCATGAAGAAGATCAAGGTGTAAGCTTTCATTTCATCCTATCAATTGGATATATTCCATTAATTCATCTTGTGCTATTAAACTCTGAGTTAAGTTGACTTGTAAATATGAATAATTGATACTGCACATAGCTGCATTGTCTGCTTTTATTCTAAGGACTGTTGATCTATAGTTTTGTTTTCTTGGTCTGCCTTTCATATGAAAGGAAACATCTGACCTACAGTTATGAACTTTTCAGTGTAATCCCTTTTATGACTAAGCTGACCTTACTAGTTGTTATAAGACTATTTAGGCTTTATTTATATGACTTCTTCACATCTGTTAGCCAGTTTGCGTCTTTTTGGGAAACTGCCCATCCAATCTAGGTTTGAACATACTACTCACAGTATATTTTATTTCTGTAAAATTAAAGCCATTCAGTTTTTTTTTTATATTCCATACTCTAATGACCTAAGTTCTGTTTCATCTTCATCATTTGCTAAAGTTTTGCCAATATTGTTAGCCAATTCAGGGAGCCATTTTTGGTGATATTGACTGTATTATTTATAATTTGCATTTAATTTCTACATTAATCTGTATTGTTTCCCTCTGCTCACTTTGGCTTTAGTTTTGTCTTAATTTTTTAGTTAGTTAAAGTGAGTGGTCAGTTTCATTTATTCTTGAGTTGATCTTTTCTCCTTTTTAATAGGGATGCTTCCCCTGTATGTCTGTGGCCTGAAACTAGGAAGCCTTCCAAAGGATCTTGTATTGAAGAGCTGGTTTCAGTTTGTGGAACTAGTGGAAGGGCACAGTGAGGCCTTCTTGGACAGAGAGGGCACTGGGGACATTTCTTTGAGGGAAAGAGAGAGGCCTTAGTCACTCATTATCTCTGGTACTCTTGATAAGCAACAGTTGTCTTGCATCACAGTCACAATGGTCCTTCTCCCCACATTCCCCAAAGCTCCAGATCCCACTAGAAGACAAAATGTGTGTTTTTTCTTTGCAGCGCTGTACGGCATTGCTTTAAAGGTGATAGTTTGGGAGATATTTCCATTTGTATGGCATACAAGTTGTGCTGGGGTTGGTGCCTAACCCAACTGTTATCAGAGAAATGTCACCCAGCAACTCCTGGGAACAGATGCAGAGACCCAAACATTAGGAGGAGCTTGGAGAATCCCATGGGAGAGGGGGAGGAAGGATTTTAAGAGCCAGAGGGGTCAAAGACACAACAAGAAAACCCACAGAACTAACTAACTTGGGTTCATAGGGGCTCACAGAGACTGAACCAACAACCAGGGATCCTGCATAGGATGGACCTAGACCCTCTGCACATATGTTACATTTGTATAATGTAGCCTTGTGAGATTCCTAACAGTGAGATCAGGGGCTGTCTCTGACTCTGTTGCCTGTTTTTGGAGACACTTTCCTTCTACTGAGTTGCCTCATCCAGCTTTAATACAAGTGGAGGTGTCTAGTCTTACTGCAACTTAATATACCTTGGCTGGCTAATGCCCAAGGGAGGCTACCCGCGTTTGAAGAGAAGGAGTAGAGGAAGAACTGATGGGATAGAGAGAATATGTGGGGAAAAAGTTGGGAAGAGGGGAGAAAGGGGAATATTTGGTTGGGATGTAAAAACAAAATAAACAGATAAAAAATAACAAAATTGTGAGCATTTGGGTAAATTTGCATTTCTCTTGATTAAACTTGAAGGAAGAATCCCTTTCTTCTTTGAGCACTTGGTAGTTTAGGAGAATGTTCTAAATTTTCAGGAATTTGGACAGTTCCATAATTTCTCTTTTCAATATATATTTATTTGATTTTGGTTTGAGGGTATGCTTGATGTGGTTTAAAGTTTTTAGCAAAAGCAACAAGAGTAGCTACAAGTAATGGCAACTAGAATGACCAATTTTCTTTTGGTGGCAAAAACAGTGTGATGCAGTCTGTTCAAAATGCTGGAGATAAATATTGGTCACCAGGTAATTCTTTCCCACACTGATGCTTTATTTTATTGACTTGATTGATACAAAGGTTGAGGGTGCTCAAATATTTGAGCAAATTTATTCTTTTCTTCTTATCCCGAGAGACTAGCACGGGATTTGGTAGACTGAGTATATTACCTTCTCTCTTGGCAAAGGATGAGTGAACTCCAGTTAACTAAAGGCATGGATAGAACCACATTTTAAGTTTTTCAGGGTCTGTGAGTGTTCACATAATCTGTGGCTTGTCATTTTATCTATTTCAGTTAGGTGTCTGAATGCATTATTAGTGTTTAATTATAAAATCTCTATAGGACCTTCAGATAGCAAAGTATATCTTCTACATTTGATATTCTTCATTTAAAATTTTGACTTATTTAGCAATGTGTGCATTTTTAAAGCCTTTTAAAATACTTTTTAAAAAAAAGTATTCAAACTCTAGCCGTACTTAAATGACATTTTGGTTAAATAGATCCAGGTCAATTCAGAAACAAAAAGGCTCATGTCCTTCAGACTCCCTCTCTAGGAAGTCCCACAGCAGCCATATCTTTAACACATGGGCCTTTGGGCTACTCAAGAAAGATCCAGAGAACAAATCCCACTCCTTACCATTATGTTTGCCAAGCTAGGATTCTTCTAACGCTGACAACCGGGAACTTAGACCTTCCTCTTTCAGGTATCTGGACCAGCTTAAATGTGCTGTAGATACAAATGTCAAATACAAATAAAGAGAAAGAGAAAATGAAAAGATTGAATGTATTTTTAAAAGCAAACCGACAAGCATTTAATATTAGAACTGAATCAAATCAGTATATTATACAGGAATACAAACCTGCAATATTCATTATGTCAGTATTCCACCACCTAAATGGGTAATTTCAACCCTGGCTGCTCTACCTCAAAGCACCATGGGTAAAAGCTTTCTGTAAGCAGAGCCAATGGAAATGATTGTCTTCGATACTCCTGATTTTAAAGATAAAAAGAGTGCTTCAGTAGAAACAACCCCAAATGCTTGAAAGAGCAAATTATTCTTTATAAGAGCATCATTTTAAAGAAGAAAAAACAGTTCCAATCCTTTGAAAATGTGTGTGAAGCAGCCAGATAGCTGTTTCTTTGCCTCTGCCAACATATTTTCCCCAAAATGAGGTGTCCGCATGTTCAGCCAATCAAATAAACTGTCTGGCTGAACATCCCAAGGTGCTTTAAAATTCAGTAAATAGTACTAATCACTTCCATTTCAGTATTGATATTAAAGGCCCTATTCATGCCAAAAAAAGTGGAATGCAGCTGTTCTCTCCTTTCCTTATGAATTTGTATGCAGGAGCTTGCTTGCATAATGAGAAATATGCCCGTATTTTGTGTTCATCTGTATTGAAGAGGTTTAGCTCAGGCCTGCACAAAGACACCTCAGTGAGAAGGGAACTTGCAAGGGTGCACTGCTTTGGGTTCTGCAGGAGGGCTGCATGGAGAAGGGGAGGGGGTTGGAGGCTTCTTTCTTTTGAGAGCATCACATGCACTTGAACATTCCACGAGCATTTCCTTGTTTGTTGCTATTAAAACATCCTTGCAAAACAGCTCAAAAATATGCTGGACTTAATCCTAAACTGTCAGTATCTGATGCAGCCAAGACATTTTAGGGCAGTCCAGCATATTTTGAAGGAGAAATCTTGTTTTCTTATTGATACACTGATACAGCAATAAGCAAGTACCTATTATCACAAATTTTATTTTCAAAAATGTCTTTAATCTTTTGAAAATGTGTCATGATTTTGTTCTGCATATGCTTCTCTTTCAATAAAGAGTACTTGGTTATGGGTTGCATTAAACACTCCAATTCTATTTATAGCTCTCATTTAATTTGGTAGATGTGTATACTTGTCTCTTTCGGTTTTGGGTCAAAACAGCATAATTTTCCACAAATATAGCAATCTATCAAAAGTGATTTTTCCCTTACATTTTGTTTAATTATCACTACAACTTTCACAATGAAATCATTTTAACTTGGTTTTACTAGAATAGAGCATCAGTTACAATTAGAATAAGCAAAAATTATTTTAAAATTACTCTCTTATTTCTTTCACATTTTCTTGCCCTTAGGTATAGAGAAAAGAAATGGATGATTTCCCAAATGTCTTCTGTTTATTCTTTGTACAGAAGACCAGGACAGTTTGGATATTAAGTGTCTCCCAAAAGGCCTGGGTGTTCATGGGCTAGATCTCCAGTCCTTTACACTGGCAATCGTTAACCATATACAGAGCTAAAACCCAGGTATGGTTTTTTGACAGTGGGGATGCCATTTGTGGGTGTGGTGGGGCCCTGTACTGCCTCTTTCTCTTACTGCTTCTGGCCAACAGTCTGTTTTCCTCCACTGGGCACCTTGCACTGGGATGCATGGCCACAGCACAGGTGCAAAAGGATGGGCCAACCAGCCATTGGCCAAGATGTCCGAACCTGGTAGTAAAAATAAACATCTCCCTTTTTCAATTTAATTTTTCAAATATGTTGCTCTATGTCCAAAAACCAAAAAAAAAGAAGCTCTAAACGTTTCCTTAGCATTATCTGAGAAAAAAATCATGAAGAAAATGTTTTGAGAGAAGTGTAGATGATAATTTTGATGAGCTGAGGAGGAAGTAGAATGTAAGTCATTTTCACATTTCCTGCAACTCTGCGCACCTGAGCCTCAAGCATGCAATATTTCTCTGATGTTCTGCGTCTCTTCATCTGCTTGCCCCGCTCCGTGGCTGCTCCTCGGCTCCACATGCTGTGCGTGGCGTACAAGCTTTTCGTAGAGCAGATTGCACAGTGTGTTTGGTGTCTACGGCCTTAGTTCTTCTGGTATGTTGACTCTTCTGTCTACCTCAAAATTTCGCGAAGTGGTATACTCCTGACTGCCTAACCTATGTACAAGCAGCTTCCACTAACCTATGTACAAGAAGCTTTTCCCGGTGGCATGCACTCTGTCATCCTTTTGGTTCACACGTCTTACTCCTGGATCAGCAGCCCTGGCTCCTGTGTCGCCACCTGCAAAGACTGCCCCTTCCTCCTGTTCTCCTGGAAATGGACACCCTTGCTTTTCCTTCATTTTCTATGTCAGCGGACAAACTGACAGGTAAAAGATCCCATCTCAGGTTTGAAAATAGAAAAAATATTATTCTGTAACAAAAAAGAAACAATTCCAGTTAAGCATATGACATTGTTTGTCCCTACAATTCACTTCCTAAGCCAAACATCCATTGGTGTCTTAAGATGCCATAATTCTGTATAAGCAAACCAAAGCTTTCTTCCTTACTCTGATATTTGTGATGTTAGAAACAGTAAACCTTCCCACATTTTGAGTTTTTTTGTATTTCTTTCATCAAAGTGATCAATCATCTAGTCCAACTAATCCTTTCCTAACTTAAAAACATATATCACCTTTTGCAAGAGAGTTGTCTACCCTGGGTTTTCATATCTAATCTTCAAGATATCGTAAATTAAATTTTATTGTAATGTAGTAATTATTTTTTATATTGAATGTTGAACCCAGGGCTTTATTCATGCTAAGTAAGTTCTTTATTACTCAGATCTATCTTCTGTTCCTTTTTTATTTAAGCGAATTTCTTTTGAGGCAGTGTTTTGTAATGTAGTATAGACAGGCCTTGGCATTGACATCCTTTCACCTTAACACTCTAGTAGCTTCAATTACAGACGTGGAGCAATAGGCCTGGATTGGGATTAAATTTTTGCTTTATAGTATCCAAATCAAACTGCTAGGGTTAATGAAGGTCAACACACCTAGCCTTTCTGTGTCTTAGTGTGAGCTGTGGAAGCCAGAGGACATCAGCTGTCACACTGTCTTCTATCAAAGACTGGAAATGAGACAGAGGAGGGATTTGGGAGGTGACAGAGGAGAACTGAGAGCTGAATATGATTAAGATGCATTGCATGAAATTCTATAAGAATTAATGAAATATTTATATACAGAAGAAAATTTGTGTTCTACCTTTGGGGTTGTGGCAATATAGTTCATTTTTTTACTTGTTTATCTTGTTTTATTGATAACTAATGTGCTATCCCTGGGAAAAGTTTCACTTTGTATTCTAGGTAGATTAACCTTATAGTAATATGAGGACTTTCATCCTCTTTCATATAAAAATTTTGATGCACAATATCATGAAAGTGAATGTTTCATTAGAACCCTAATATATGTGTGTGCATATATATTTATTTAACTATATATAGTGATATGTATATATAGTTGATTTTTATTAGTATCAAAGTATCTCTATACAAATATATGAAGATATACAGTTTGTTCATCTATACACAATGTCTGGTACAAACTCAGACTTTGAGGAGCCTTGGGAGAGTTTGCTGCACCTGAGAGCTGAAACTCACAAATGGAGAGAATGATTCTGGTTCATGAACCCACCAACCTGAAGATAGATTCTTTATTAAGCAAACATAAGCCAATGGGCTCCACTCTTTCCACTCCCCCCCCCATGCACTTGGAAATGGGGACATTTTAATCTTGGCCGATGGACATGATGTCTTAGCTGAAAATTAAATTCCCTAAGACTGAGAGTCAAGTACCAGTTGGCATGAGTCCCACAATAGCGTTCCAATCTTGGCTGTATAGAAGCCACCCGCCCTTGCAACTGTTCATATGGCTTGTTTCAGTTTTGCCTTACATAGCCTGGCTGCTTCCGGGAGAGCCACCGCACTATGCTCTGGAACCGCTATGCAGAACAGAGCCTTGGATATTCAAGGAAGCTTAGTGATAATATATTATTGCCAGCTGGAATTCTCCTGTCTTAAAACATCAACAATTTAGAGGAATTTGGATTAAACATAGATATATATAAATAGTGAATCAGCTAAGTAGTAATAATTACCTCACACTCTAACAGATGGACAAAAGAATATAGTTCACTGTATACATTATATGGGGCATATGGTTTAATATGAATGTGTGTATAGATAAAAAATGACCCTAGGGTGGCCAGATGCATAAAGGAAGAACCTTTAAACATATGGAAAAAGGAAAATTGAACATCATCTTTACTGATTTTCTTTTAAGATTAAGAAATATATATACATTATATATCCAATATATAAACATTATATATAAGATATATATATATTTCATACTATTAAGCTCCTCCTATATATTATATGGTGATTCTAAGACTATAGCTATTGTGTTTCTTGAACAATGTAATAATAATTTGGGGTTCTCCCCTGAAAATATTTAACCATAAAAATTAAAATAAATGGTTAATTCGCTTGCTAAACTAGTGCAAGTACAGACTAGGCATGAAGTTTCACACGGAGAGAAGCTATTCCATGTGCAGAAACTCAGGAAAGTTTGGAACATTCATTTCCCACATGCTTTGAACAAGGCTTTCAAGAATACATCCAACATACATTGCTTTTTGTACATATTGACATTAAAATGTCTAGCTTGGCAATTAAAACTATTGGCCTCATGTAAGTGAAACTTTGGTTTAGTGTTTGTGTTCTTCTGTACATCATAAATCTCTCTGTGCACCGTCTTTTATCTGCAAAATGACAGACATTCTAGGCTCTGCAGAGGAAAAGTGGGGCACTTTAGAAGAATTGTAATCTTCCAAATGTCTGTCTTTGTTAAAGCACTATAAATGTTGGGGGAAAAGCAAATGTTTCAGAAGGTCTTTGTGAGGGCTGCTGGGCATCTCTATGTTCTTCATATCTTAGCTCCAAAAGAAAAGGGGAAATCAATGAGATACAAAAATAACCTGAAAAAGGTTCAAGAGAAAATTGACTTAAATTTAGAATTTTTCAGTTTCTCCTAACGAAAGAAAATCAACTCTGCATGATTTTTTGGTGTGTGTGTGTGTGTGTGTGTGTGTGTGTGTGTGTGTGTGTGTGTGTGGTGTGTATAAGTGAGGAGGAACAATTGCATTTTGATCACAATCTTCACACATTAAAAGTAAGTTTTAACCTGCGTTTACATCCTGAAAAATAATCCTGATTGTCAAATTCACACCTTTAAAGATGCATAGAAATTCTTGTGAAGGATTCAGCACAACTGACCAGTTGGGGGTCATACAAAGAGCTCACTGGATATTTGGCAATCATGGAGCATTATTATTTCCTCAAAATTAAAAGTCAGGTTTCAGGGACTAAACTAGCTTTAGCATGTAGCATGCTAAATATCACATGGGTGCAGAGCTATGACTTACTGTTTTTTGGAAGAAAACCGACCATTAATGAGTGGCGTATCCTTGTACAGTGGTGAATTCTAAGAGGTAGCATACTGGGCTAAGTTAAAGCAGTCATTTTGTGAATTTTTTCTTTCATGGAGTCACAGGAGATGGAGATGTCTGCAAAAATCAAATAAAGCCATACGCAGCTTTAATAACATGGGACAGAAAATATATGAGCAGATCTAAAGCAAAGATAAGAGAGAGAGTAATGAGGGAGAGATGGAAGGATGAAGGCAATAGGTTCTGTTCTGCCAGCAGTGGTTGAGTGTCCATCGCAGGCTAGCCATCACACTGGGAAATAGCACAGGCCGTAGGTCAAAATGCCTCCTGCCACAGAGATGTTAATAGATTGGTAAGGACAACATGCAATCCGGTTATGAATGTGATGGGATCAAATGCTTCCATGAGATTTTTTCAATGCTGTGGAAGCAAAGGCAAAGAACTAGGAAGTCATAATTGTCATCCAGCTCAGTGTAACACCAGAGAAGAGGATTCTGGCAAGAATTTGCTCCATTCTATTTTTGTTCTTCTATTATTTTTTCTTTTAAACTATTTCTATAGCAAGTAAGGAAAAGGAAGCTGAGAAATGAGATCATTGGCAGTTGGAGTTGTAGGCTAATTCTATCAGCACATTAATAAGAAAATTCTCATGGTGTCTGAATGATCTCAAGAGGAGATATTTTCCTCCCGAAATTTTGAATGGTACTATTTATAATGCAATAATAAAAAATTAAATGTGGAGAGAAAAAAAGAAACAAAATAGGATTTAGATCCTCCTGTAGAATATGGGGACTCTGAAGAACAAGGAAGTATTTCCTTGATTTCAAAATGAAAATTTTATTTGTAACAATGTCTTTCTCATTATCTTGAAACTCAAATGAGACCATTTCCAGGAATGAAAAAATATTTCCAAAGCAAAAAAAAAAAAAAGGAGGAGATATTTTTATTTACTTAGTTTTTCCTTGAGCAATCTGAGAAAAAGAGTAGGCACATCCTTCAATAATAAGGTATAATATTGGTAAGAAGAAATACGCCCGTCGTTAAAGGCAAGAAATAATTCTTTCAGCTTCTTTTGTGTTGGGTTGTATCCAAGGCACTGGATATATGATGCCTTACCTAAACATTATAACAAAGACATCAAAGCATTGCAGTTTGACAAAGGCCTCCTCTGTCATTCCTTGTAGAAGACATCTCCTTTGCCATACATTTGGATGGATGATGGAGAAGTGTGGACACCGGGGTTCTAAGTGAGCATAGATGGCAAGCAAGGCAGCCTGCAGTGTCCATTCTTCGGGCTATCAAGCATTACCTGCTCCCACATACCTCAGGTAGTGTGCCTTGAGTTCTAAGGGATTGGGTTTCACAGAAGTTCTAATCTATAGATCAACCACTTCTCACTTTAAACTGTCCTAGCATTGGAGACAAGCTGGAAACAATCAATTTCATCACCTTGGGAAATGGCTCTTTGGAAGCCAGGTGTTTCACTGTCATTCCTCTTTGTCATCTACATTGAGCCCGAGTTCCTACATTAGCACTGACACACTACTTCCACTATAGAATCAAGCACTCGTTTGTCTTGTGTTTGACAAGATAAAACTATGACCACCTGCTCAAGACAATGCATCTTTATTTCACAATAAAAGCACTCTGTATGGATACATTAACATGATGTGAATGTCACTATTTTATATTTGGTAAAGACCTTTTTGCTATTTTTTAATTAGCAGCACTGTAACAAGTTTCCTTAAGTCATTTACATACATACCTAGTTGTAGTTGGTCCTCTCCCAGCCTACTCTCCTCTATCTCTCTGAGGACAATCCCTGTGTGCGTTCTTCCACTCCTCCATTAATTTCCCACTTTCATATCGCATGTACCAAATTATCTTCCTCGCTCTCATCCCATTAAGCTTCTTCTTTCTCTTTCATGAATCCCTCCTGGTTTTCTGGCTTCTACCCACACTGTGTTCCACATAAATGTACATATATAAAACTTAAAATGTAGGATTCACATATGTGGGAGCACATGCAGTATTTGCCTTTCTGAACTTGGATTATTTAATTTCATAGAACATTCTCCAGGTCCAACCACTCTCTGGCAGACTTTATAATTTTGCATTTCTTTATGGTCAAATAATACTTCATTGTGTGTATAAACCACATTTTTAGCCATCCATCTGTTAATGAACATCATGACTGATTCTATTTTCTTCCTGTAGTGAATAGAAAAGCCATAAACATGTGTGTTCAAGTATCTCTGAGGTAGGATATAGGAATGCCAGGAAGGTATAGCTGAATATTATGATAATTCTATTTTTTTAGTTTTTGAAAAACTTTACACCAATTTCCGTAATGGTTAAACCAGTTAACACTCCCATCAACATATCTACTCATAAATAAAGAGGCCAATGAACTATCCTTTCCCCAACAAAATTCAACCTAGTCATTTTAGCGTTTGTCCATAAACTACTCTAAACCAGTTATTATAGTTTGCAAAATGTAACTTCATACTCCTGTCATTCATTCTCTATTTATTGTGATTCTCCAGTATGAAAATGATTTATTACCTCTCCAACTATCAAAATACATGTCTTATGAATATTACTAGAAACACATGGATCCATTTTTATTTAATAGAGTCCGTTTATCACTGTCCCTATCATTTTGCTTCTCGCATTTCTCCAAATTCCGATAGGATCTCCAGGAACCATCTTCCATGTCTTTATAAAATAGTACCATTAATTCTTCACTGTTTTCTGCTTGATTTCATTTTATTTTCTATGGCTATTCCCAGAACCAGCTATTTCTCAAAGGAATCTTCACTCTTTCTTGTGGTGAATTTTGCATTTATTTCCTTATAAAATTATCATTGCGCCCTCATAATAAAACTCATAAGGCAATTTTTCAACCTCCTTTATGATACTTTTCAAAAATTTAAAAAATATTTATTTTTTATGTATTTATATGAATGTTTATCTGAATGTTATATGGACACCACACATGTGCTTGCCCATGGAAATTAGAAGAGGGCATTAGATCTGGAGTTACTGACCATTGTGAATCATCAGTGTGGGTGCTAGCTGCAATAGGTAAAGCCTGCAATAGGAGTGAGCAGGACTCAGCGTTTCAATAATCCATAATGGGAGGGGAAAGGGTCAATGGAGTCCTGTGGGTTCACACTGAAGTATTAGCTACTGATGGACCTGGGACAGAGGCAGTCAGTGTTTTCAGCTGTATACACACGTAGAAGTATACACACCAATGGGCAGTGCCAAACCCATGGTTGCACAGACGACCGTGGTTAAACGCAGTGATTCTCAAGATTAAACAAAGAGCATGAACATGAGGGGGGTTCAGTCATCAGGAGCATATGAAACACCTTAGGTGCACAGATGGCATCATGCAACAACAAATACAATGAAGGTTACCAATACGGTATTCCATTTTACAAGACTTTGTTCTACCTTAAAATTAATTTTTTTCTGATATAAAATTTTATTATGTAACAACAATGAAAGAAATTATAATATGTGCTTTTGTGATAATTTTTATGGTTTTGTGGTTCCATGTGCTCTGTGTGTGTTTATACACATACGCACTTTATGTACTGTACTGATTACATTTTAAGTACATTTTTGGTTATTTTTTACTTCTTTCATAAGAAAACAATGTTGTTACTTATTTGTTACCTGAATTAATTATGTTATCCAATGTGTTGCACTATGCAGTTTGAACTAAAATTTACTCAATGATCTGTTTGTATGTTTATTGGTCTGAAAAACTAAATTTAATAAATGTCTGTAATGACTTTTATGCACAAAGCTTAGAGCATGTACTCATGTGTTACAGAGTCTCTCTCTGGTCCATGTCAGTTATTTCATGGGTTCTAATGACTACTGCATTCAGAATCTGTTTTAGAGCACTGTCACTTCACCTGTGTTCACTAAATGCAAAAGCAAATTGTCCAATGGAGCCTTAACTTAAGTTCAGATAGCAATACAGCAAACTGTATTTCTAATAGGTAACTTTAGTAATGATAAAAATTAAGTTAAGTACACCTTAAAGCTTTTGGGATTTTAGCAGCCAACCAGCACCCAAAGAGAGAGAGAGAGAGAGAGAGAGAGAGAGAGAGAGAGAGAGAGAGAGAGAGAGAGAAAATATGCTGACATTAGTACACATAATAGCCAGAAATGTCACTAATCTTTCTCTGTCCCATCTGCCAGCTCCCAAATACACAACAGAGAGACTTCTTATTAATTATAAACGTTCGCCCAGAAACTTAGGCTTATTTCTGACTAGTTCTTATAACACATTTCTATTCATCTATATATTGCTACCTATAGATGTATATTGTAAATCATGATTTTTACCTCTTTTCCTGAACATTCCCTCTGTGTCTGCTGGTGACTCTCCTTTTCTTTCCAACATCTTCTGTGCCTGGAATCCTGCCTAGCTATTTGGGCATTCAGTTCTTTCTTAAACCAATCAAAGTGCCATATCTTTACATAGTGTAATTAAATGTCTTGCAAAATTTGTCCCCCTTTTGTCTAAATAAAAAGGAAAACATCTTAACTCTAACATAGTAAAACTATATCTAATAAAAACAATTATCAAGTAAGGATTACATTATAATATTCATTCCATTTGTATTTGGCAGATTCAAGGAAAATATTCCCTTTTTTTAGCCTATCTTAGTGAATCCAAAGTTTTGTACCTAATTTATTTTCCATGATAACTAAGGGAAAGTATAACTGTAACTATCTAGTCTTTAACTTCATCAAAAACCCCAGAAAGATATAATATTACCTGAGTAAACAGGAAGTATATTGCAAGCTACTTCCAAACATGTATAAATAGCAGACATCTGGCTACCTGGGCAGTCATTCAAGGTGCCTTTGCAACCTATCTTTGACCTACAGGCATAAAATATCTAGAAAATTTTCCATGAAACAGGAATTTTAAAGGACTGTCCTACCTAGTCTTGGCAAATCTTGATAGTCTTTTTCCTTTGTGTCCTACTTGTCCAGTTTGGAATGCATTCTATCAGTAGTCAAAGCAAGAACAGTTTCTTGTCTAAATGACTTGTTTTGATAAACTGAAAGCAAATGCCATATGGAGGTTTTTCAATGCCCATTATCTTCTTTGAAGTAAATTGGTGCTGCCAGGAGCAGATGTGTCTCACTGTCATGATAAGGCTTATGCTATTAAAACATTTTAAATGCCATATTCTGTATATTTTTGAAATGATTGAAGATCACCTATCTATCTAAAATATATCTGCATGACCTCATAAACATACCTAACATGAGTATAAGTTTGATTGCTATAGATGACTAACTCCTAATCTGCATTCTTAATTATAAATTATATTTTTAAATGAGTTGCATGAGCATAATACCCCAAACAAGTTTAGAAACATACATTCAGCATAACAAAAATAAATTTAAATTTGTATCAATATATCAAAATACATACTAATGTAAAATATTTGAGGTTAATAGTTGTCTTTTTATCTTATATTACTATATCTCCCCCCCTAAACAATGACATACATCCACAACCCATTTAATAACCAAAAAAACCCCACCCACCTTGTCTCTTAGGAATGTGAGTGTTGTGTCTCAAGACTGCTTCCTGTTGTCTGGGGACACTGGCATCTTTGAGGGGACCCTGAGAAAATTAGGTCATGTTGTGGCTAGAACACTCTCTGAGACTAGACTATCTCAGTCAGCAATCTTGAAACTGTTCTAGATGTAGAACTCTGAGGAGCTTGCAACAGAGGCATTCTGGAGGACTGGATCACCTGGACCACCCATTTTATTGGTGTCTTGTCCCCTTGCTCTAAAAACACACAGACTTTTGAAGGTAACATACATAACTGCATTAATACAAGTATGGAATGTGTAGTGTGTACAAGTCAGTTAAAGATAATTTTTTGTTCTGTTTGAACAGCTAAAAGTATTCTGCTAAATTTATCAGTCCATTTGGACTATATAACCAAACTGTAATTTAAATCTCTATCCATATTATATAAAAGGATAGTATGTAATAATAAGTCATGAGGACTCTGAGGCCGAAAAGATCTGCATGTCTCACCTCATCTCTGAGATGTTCATACAAAGGGATCAGCTTACACATTACCTAGTATATAGTCTTTCTTGACATCCTTCACATGTCTGCAGTCAAGATACTTAAGAGGTCTCCCTTGGTCAAATCTGATATCTATTTACCTGGAAGTAATCAACACCCTTTTGTTTTCTGTGGAAACAAAAGCATAAACTCTTCCCCAAAGCAACATATTTTTTGACTTCCATTTTGAAGTTAAGACATTTTTAAAATATATAGGTTGGTGTAATTAAGCAGTTTGCATATCTCAGTATCTGTTTTCTCATCAGCAATCAGAAAATCAAAGTCAACAAGATAGTTTTATAGGATCTAGACTCTATATTTTTCATCCTTCCATGGCTTATGCTTTTTGCATTATTTTATATTTCCTTTAAAGACTTATTTACTTTCTCTATGACTGTTCATACCTTTCCTTTTTTCTTAAGCCTATGCACAATTTTAAATACATTGTAACCTATTTATAGGTTTTTCAATCTGAACCAGCTCTACTACATATCAGTGACCTTTTTTGTCTGCATGAGAAAAACCTTAAACTGCTGTGCAAGGCACACTGCCCACAGGCAGTGGCCAGGAGATGCAACTCTGCATCATTGTCCACATGTGAGACTTCAGGACTAGGAAACCATATTTGGCTTCATTTTTGTGTATTTGAAATTTTTTTTGAAGCTTTTCTGGGTATTGTATGGAAATACATGCCTGGAAGCTAGGTGCCATTTGCTGTGAGTTTTTTTTTATGTCTCACCAGACAGCTCCCAAATAAATGACATGGAGACTTCTTATTAATTATGAAAGTTCAGCCAATAGCTTTCACTTGTTTCTAACTAGCTCTTATCACTTAAAGTAATCCATTTTTAGTCATTTATGTGACCCGTGGCTCTTACCCTTTTCCTGTGACTGCTGGTGACTCCTCTTTCTTCCCAACATCCTATGGGCCTGAAATGTTTCCTATCTATCGGCCATTCAACTCTTTCTTAAACCAGTCATAGTGACATATCTTTAAATAGTATAATCAAATATCTCACAACACAGAAGTGATGACAGACTCTTAAAAGAAATCTCACACTAGGTCAGAATTCAATATAATAGAGGGTCATTTATTTGGGGGTAGACTCACAGATCACAGTCCTTTGCTGGAACAGAGAACAGCACCTGAATCTCATAGCAGGAAGAGAGGCTGGACCCGCACTTTACATTGGCATTTATAGTCTAAGAGGCCATGCCAAAGTGGGTGGGTAACTTAAAGGCTACTGACTGTAGGAAGACCTACAGCACCCAAGTGTACTAAGTATTCAATGGATCTCTTGGATAACCTTAATAAAGTGCAAACCTATGATCTAGATCAGTTTTTCTAAACCTGTGGGGCTCAACCAGGGGTCACGTCAGATATTTACATTGCAATTTGTAACTAAAAAAATTGCAGTTGTAGAACATCAATGAAATAATTTTATGGTTGGGGGACATCATGACATGAGGAATGTAATAAAGAGTTACAGAATTAGGGATGTTGAGGACCACTGGACTAGAAAAAGCCAGAGAAAGAAAGCAAGAATCAATTGCAATCATATTCCGTTAGCAGACATGTACTGTCCTGGCTATTGAGAGTTCAGGGTGCTGCAGAAATGGGCACCTTTCTCTGTCTTGCCCTAATTTTCAGATTATTTCCTGTGATGTTAGTATTCTGTGAAGAAATGTATCTCTCAATTTTTTGCTTCCATTATTTTCTTTATCTGTTTTTCACCTCTTACATAGCTTGCAAATAATAGAAATTATGCTCAAAAAATAAATTAAATGCATGACTAAATGCCATTTTTTTGCCTTTTATGTTCTTA
Organism: Ondatra zibethicus; assembly: GCA_004026605.1. Taxonomy (NCBI): domain Eukaryota; kingdom Metazoa; phylum Chordata; class Mammalia; order Rodentia; family Cricetidae; genus Ondatra; species Ondatra zibethicus. The sequence goes on from PVIU01006914.1 coordinate 37,217, forward strand.
AAACTATTACTTAGCATTAGAATTCTCTGAAGTAAATGAATCTGATGTAATTTAGTAAGGGTTAAGCCCTGTGAAATCAAGTAGGATTTTTATTGTCCAGTATTCTTAGTTTATTACTATTCTGTTGTGGCAGTAATGACCTTGAAAGGGACTAAAACAAGCTAATTTCTAAGTCTTGCTTTAATTTTCTCTTAATTTTCCACTTATACTTGATTTGTGGTGCTATTACTATAGTTACATAAAATTAGAATTAAAATGCTTATTGGTTTTAATATCTCCAAATACCTTGACTAATGTGGTCTGAAAGAAAAAAAGATTTTTCTTGGTAAATAATACTTTCAAGTAAATAACTTTGTTAAGATTTATACTTAATTTCATATTGTATTAAAGAATATGACAAATTTCCTGCAATAAACATGAAAATGTTTTTATTGTTCATATATTATTTTTATCACAAAGATATTTTTATGGTTATACATTACTTTCAGTAATTATCAACATTTCTTTTGAGATAAACACTTTTACATCAGCTTCAAAATTTATTGGCAAGAGAGATCACTGGTAATTTTTAGTTAATTGACATTTTTTACTAATGTGTCTTAATGGGCAAGATAAAACATTAATCTCTTAAGTAATTATAAGCAGAAAATAGTTCAAATGGAAAACACATTTGGCAAAAATAGCATTTTATTTTTTAATTTACATAACTGACACTGGCAGAAAACAGAAAGAATGCACTGAAACACATTGTGAACAGAAGGTAAAAATCTCCTGTATATTTGTTCAGTGTTAATTTCAGTAATGCATTATATAATTTGCTACATTTAGTTATCATTCATAAAACATCACTTGAAATTTGTAGTCTTTCAAACAGATAGAATTTGAATGTTTAAAACTATAAACCTCTGTGTATAACCAAGTTCTTGTATATGATGATGCCTGGTAGATGTGAAGATGACAAAATTTGGTATTCTATGAATACCTGTTGCATGATTAAATTATATATCTTTCTACCACCATTGTATATAATTACACTAGTTGAGATGAAACTGTTTCTAGAGAACAATGGATTTGTCCCTCCATTTTTACCACTTGAATGGTCTATGATGTGATAGCTATGATTGTGAAGGTCTAGGTGTGACCCCTATGTTACTGGCACAGAAGAGGTGTCATGGCAGAGCTATTTTCTAGGGTTCTGGATCTACACCAAAGACAATGGTATGGCAAGGAGACTGTTCCTTTAGATAGCTGTCACATTGGTCCATGTTACCCCACTTCATCTTTAGGAGGGCAATGGCTGTTGGTCTAATAGAGTTAGTAGGACACAGCTCTGTGTGCTGGCAGCACGCCATAGCTCCTTTAAGAGAGGTCTTCCTGATTCAGTGGTAGCAAATAAAAAAAAAAAAAAAAACACGGTTTCAAAACAGTGACTTCCTCATCTTTGCTGCCAGCATGAACTCTGGCTCTTTCAGGAGGCAGAGCACTTGAAACTATATTGCTTGTAGTACTGTTTGGCCAATAGCTAAGTGTATTTCTAGCTAGCTCTTACATCACAAGTTGTCAGAAACTGGAACACATTTGTGTGGAACCCTTTCTCAATTCTATCCTGTTCCATTGGCCTATATATTCACTCTTCTGCAAATATCACGTTGCCTTGATTGCTTAATTTTGTTTTTCTTTGCAATGTCATGAGTTGTATTATTAATGAATTTCCATATAAACTTATAAATAAAATTACATTGATCTTCAAAAATGCTAGGATTTTGATAAATACAAAAATTAAACAACACACACACACAAATATACATACAAATTTAGGAAGAGAACTAGTTAATATCTTTCACGAAAAATTACTATAAAGAGAAATAAGATCAACAATTATTCACCTTCTTGTTTTGTGTCCTTTGACCTTACTCAAGTCAGTGTTTTGTTGCTCTTATTGTGGTAGAGTGAGAAATGGGTCAATTGGCTGTTAATAGGAAAAATTTCCCCAAACTTTTCTATGTACGTTCAGTATGTTTTCTTTATAGTGCTGTCTTGAATTTTTATTGTAAATTGAAGAGTATGTTCCCAGTTTTAGGCAGAAATTTTTAATTTCTGCCGAGTTTTAAAAATACTAAGAAATGAAACTTCTAATTTGCAGCAGTTTTTAGTTTTTAAATCATGAAAGGGAAACAGAGAAATATTGCACTTGAACAGAAGAGGGAAAGTTGAGAGAATTTAAAAGAAAAGAAAGATGGGCAGGTGTGCTGACTTGAAAGAAAAGGTCCCCAAAGAGAGTGCCACTGTTAGGAGATGTGGCCTTGTTGGACAAAGTGTGTTACTGTGGGAATAGGCTTTGAGGTCTCTTTGCTCAAACTTCGCTCAGAGTGTTAGTCACTTGACTTCCCATTACCAACAAGATGTAGCACTCTCAGCTTAGGCACCATATCTATGCCTGCCACCATGTTCCTTGTCATGATGATGATGAGCTGAACCTCTAAGACTGTAAGTGAGCCACCTTAAGTCAATATTTTCCTTATAAGAGTTGCCATGGTCATGTGTCTCTTCACAGAAATAGAAAGCCTAAGATAGAAATTGGTGCCAGGGACTAGGATATTGGTTATGATAGCCCTGACCATGTGTTTGTTTGGAGGAATATGGACTTTGGTACTTTGGGTTAGGAAAGCAGTGGAATGCTCTAAGCACTGCTTAATTGGGCATACTAATAGGAGCATGGAAGACAATGGTGCTGATGATTTGAAGTGGTGGGAGCTGGCTCAAAATGTTTCAGAAAAAAATTTTAGTCTTTTGCTTAGAAATCATTTTTATGATAATTTGGTGAAGGAAGTGGTTGCCTTTTGCCCTTGTCCAAAGAGTTTGCCTGAAGATAAAGTGAAGAGTTTTGGATTAATTCTGTTGGCAGAAGAAAACAGCCTAGTATAGACTTTTTCCTTTGATAGTAATGGTACTGCTAATGAAGATTTATAATGAAAAGGAGCAAGCTGAGCAGGGCAAATTACAAAAAAGTAAATTTTGAGGAGAAAAAGAGAAATAGAGCTAAATTTGGTGTTCAAGGAGATATTGGATTAAGAAACAGAATAAAGGGAGTGATGACCTCAGAGCAAGATCCTATACAGCTAAGTTTCCAACTTGCTAAAAGGAACCTAAGAAAAGCTTAGAGCCAGGTATGGTGGGGCATGCCTTTAATCCCAGTACTGGGAAGGCAGAGCCTGGCAGAGCTCTGAGTTTGAGGTCAGTTTGGCCTACAGGGAAAGTTTCAGGACAATCAAGCTATGAAAGACAGAGAGTTGATAAAGATGCAATTAAATGAGGAGGCCATGTTCCAGCCCCAACAAGCAAGAGAACTTGGCAGCATGGGCCATGTGGTTCTGACTTCAGAGTTAAGGATAGAAGAAAGAAATAAAGCCAATGCAGCCAAGCATGTGCCAGGTTTTTCCTTGAATGGAGGCCTAGAGAGGCCATTGTGTGAAGCTATGAAGTTGAAGTCTGGATGGTCTTGGAGACCCCAAAATGTTAGAGATGTTGAAGTCATGGGATACCTGCCAAAGATAGCTGATAACAGGAAGTGTTGCTTTCTCAGAAGAAAGAAGTGTGTTGTGCACAACAAAACTGAGCAGAGTTGGAGAACTGAAGAGTGCTTTGACATCAGAGAAGGAGGGGCAGAGTTTGGAGTTTGCCCAGATGGTTTTCGGTTTTGAATTGTCCAGTATTTCCTCACTATGATCCATTTCCTACATTTTGGTATGGTAATGTATATCCTATGACATTATAGGTTAAAAGTATGTGATCTGCCTTTTGATTTTGATATTTCCAGGTGTATTACAGTTAAGAGGTCACCATGCATCTCAGAAGAGACTATTGACTTTGGACTTTGAAACAAATTCAAAACCAAGGCTAAGGGGACTTTTGAAGTTGGACTGAATATATTTTTTGCATTATGATATAGCTGTAAACCTTTGAGGTTCAGGGAATGGAATACAGTACTTTGAAAGAAAATGGCCCCCAAAGGGAGTGACACTATAAGGAGTTGTGACCTTGTTGGACAAAATGTGTTACTGTGGGAGCAGGCTTTGAGGTCTCTTTTGCTCAAACTTCCCTCATTGTGTCAGTCAGTCAACTTCCTATTGCCTGCAAAATGTAGCACTCTCAACTCTGGCACCACCGTGCTCCTCGTCGTGATGATAACAGAGTGAACCTCTGAAACTGCAAGTGAGCCACTCCAATTCATTGCTTTCCTTCTAAGAGTTGCCATGTCATGGTGTCTCTTCACAGCAATAAAGAACTAAGATAGCTGGGAAGGCCCCTTCAGGTTCCGTTGAAACGCCTAATTTCAAGACTGGCTTTCATTAAGTTCCTGGACATGGGATAGCTTAAAATGCCTTTCCCAATGAGAGTGTCTGAGTCAAACTCAGGGGCTTTCACATGCTAGGGAAACACTGCCGGGGAGTGCTGTAATTCCATAGCTGTTTGTGTATACCGCATGCTTCGGCTGTTGCACTAGTTTAAATAGATAAGTGTATCTTGGCACTGTGATCTATTGCTACATATGACTTTGATCTCAGAAGAGTGGTGCCGGAATCTGAGTAGCTGGGATGAGTAACATGGCTCTGCAGGGCTATATGTATTTCCCCAATAAAAACACAGATTCCGAGTCTCGGGTAAGCATCTGGGGTTGTTTACAGGCACTAACCTACATTGTTGCAGGAAGATTTACAAGAATCTTTGGTGCCTTCTTAGCAGACATACCTGGAACCTTGCACCTGCTTTGTTGAATTCTGCCCTACCTTCCCTTTGCTGGCTTTAGTCTGTACTGTGCCACTCCCATCAAGGATGAGCAGGGCTGTTTTCTTGAGGCCGCTGAGTCTTTGGAGCGAATCATCGATCCTGAGGTGAACTGGCTTTCAGAACCTTTAGCAGAGGGAAAAGGCACACATATATGCCTTACTTGGAAGTCGTGGGTAAAACAATCCAGTTATTCCTCAAAGTTCTTGCCTTTGCTCATGGAAGTAGAGACTAGGTCACCTGTGAGTGACAGGGATGCAAGGGGAGAAACCAAGGCCTGGAAAAGCGACAGGGCAAAGCCAAAGCAGCAGAGAAAGAACTTGCAGGAAGAACTGGCAGTATTAGCAGACAGCTGAAGCAGACACCTCTGTCAACTTGGTCCTGTGATGGATTCCCCATCCATCCTAACATATGAGCAAAGGGGCAGTTAGAATTTAGACTGACCCAGGGCTGGTGTGCCTTTCAGTATGAGTAGAGCAAAAGAGGAGTACAAACGAGGACTTCGATGACACCCTGTTTAGCTTGCTTCCAATCCACTCTCTATCTAAACCCATAGCTACCATGGGTTTGCCTTCTTACCATTGTCGGGCAGCATATCCATCCTTCCTAAAACCATGGAAACTGAGGCAATGGAAGTCACTTGTGACAGGTTTGAAGATATTTTACAGGTTTTTAATGACAGATTCTGCACACTCTATTCAAATGATTTTGTGCATTCTTTTGTCTCTTGCTTAGAGAGAAGTTATGGGAGCCATTTGTTCTTTCAAAGTAGATGCAGACTGATTTTGTAAATATATATATATATGTACATATATATGTAGTTTTAAGGGGTCGCTCTTCTAAGTTAAGTATATTTACTCTAAGAAATATCACAACGAACCTTTATTTTATTATTTTATTTTCTGAAATAATATTTTTACAGATTATTTTGGAATTTCACATAATGCACCCCAATCACACTCATTTTCTAGTCCTTCCGGGTCCACATCCCACCCTTGTGACTTTTCCTTGAAAAACGAAGAAAAGAAAATAGAAAGAAAAAAAATTTGTGCTGTCCATGCTCCAGTGTTGTCAGCTAGAGTGTGGTCAAACTCCCAGTAGCTGGCCCTTTAAAGAAAACCGAGCCCTTCCCCACCCCAACCAGGAACTATCTAATGTGAAGAGTTACACTTTAGCATCCCTATCAGAATTTTTAAGAGTTCTCTCCAATGGCTTCCTGTCTAGACTGTTTCTTTTGGGAGTGGGAGTTGGAAAGGTTGTCACAGAAGCCCCTTGGGCTTCTGGTTCTCAACTGCACATCTGCCAATTGGATACCTCTGCAAAAGAAGCCTCCTTGCCCTGCACAGTTAGTGTCCGTATGGATCATGGCTTTCCACGTGACTTCTGGAGCATCACCAACCATAGACTTCAGCTGATTCTCCAGTGGCAGTCCAGACCATGGACATCAACCAAGCCTCTCCCACCAAGAACAGGACAATAGCCTTTGGCAGCAGCATGGACCTCTGTGAACAGGCCTCAGACTTTAGCAGAGATCAAAGGCATCCATTTGTCCTCAAGCAGTAAAAGGGTCCGAGACTTCAGGCATGGCTTCAGGCAACAGCACAGACCAGGGACATCCATGTGGACCAAGGTTACCAACAAGGCCTGTGGCAGCAAGCACAGCATGGACACAGACACCAGCACATCCCCTGGCTCTAGCATGGGCCACAGACACCAACAAGGCCTCTGAGGCCGGGATAGACCATAGAGGTCTTTCAAGCAGGCCCAATCCAGAAACTGAATCTTTCTCTATCTCATAAATCCTGTCTTTGCTCATAAACAGGGAGATAATGGGTCTTGACAGCAAGTGTGTGTTGGGAGGGAGGGGCTACCAAGCCTGCACAAGTTTCAGGTTGTTGCACATCACCCTGCTAGCCCTGCTAAACAACTGCATGCTTCCCGGTCCATGGCAGCCTTCTCTCACACCTGTCCCTGCCAGCTAATCTGCATCCCGAGTTCTCTGTCCTTGAACTTGCTGCTCAATTCCTCCACCCTTCTCACTTCTCCATTGCCATTCCTTGAAGTGTCACTGCAAAATGCAGTGTGTCACACGGTGTATCTTTCCTGCCCAGACAGCTTTCTATGCAAATGCTCATTGCAATGAGACATTGGTCTGGTTCAAAGTTTCTGGTTCCTGAAGCCCCAAACTATTGGATCATCCCCAAGACCCATTTTGGATATCCTGCTGTTGCCCCGAGTCAGTGAGCTCTTGGCTCACTCTGTAGACCATGTTGGCCTTGAACTCAGAGATCCTCTGCCTCCTAAGTGCTGGGATAAAAGATGTGCACCATCACCCCAGCCAATCAATAAGGATTTCTAGACCTCAGGAGAGTGTATATTAGGAGGCAGAAAGCCAAACCATAGAGAGTTTATTACTTTTCTTTTTTTTATCATACTAATGTTTTAAATACGTTTACATTTCACTCTATCTGCTCATGTAGATTTCTTTTACCAATCTTTATTTTCCTATTCTGTCTAATGAGAAATAGACTGTTTGTGTCTGGGATTCCTTTGGTGGAACGTGTTGCTGGTTTATATGTGTGATTTTAAAGCAAAGAATCGACTTCCTGCCACTTAGCTCCTGATAATTTCTTTACTATTAAGTATTTTCCCATAGAACAGGAGCTATGCTCTTTGAATGAAAGCAAAATTAAGCTCTCTGATGTTGAAATCAAATACAAATCTTTAAAACAAAGCTGGATGACCAATCGAAGGTCTCACCTTCAGAGGGAAACTGCCCCAATCACTGTAAATGAGTCAGTTCTACATTTGCATTTCATGTGCTTTGCTTCCCCAGCACCTGATGTATTATCACAGTCAGTGTGCCTGTCTTTGTTCCTCTGCTTCTATTTTCATTTTAGGAAAGAGCAGCTCCTTTAGCATAACCTAGAGTCATTGTGTTGATAAGCCTAAGTAAATCATGGTTAGTGTAACAAGCCCATATTATTGTGGTTATTAATAAAGCTTTAAAATGTATTCCAGTTAGGAATGAATATAGTCCCTTCAGCCATCACATTATCAATACATACTGAGAACTGTTATTTTTCCATTTATATTTTCACCCACATAATCAAATGAAGACATTTTTAATAATCTGTTTTTCAGAGCTGGCTGATTGATTATAGAAAATATAATTTCCTATCCTACTTGAGGTCCATTTTCATATTACACAAAGCATTTGCACATCGGGCAAGGGCAGAATAGTCATGGTGCAGAGATAATATTTTTCTATAGGAAGGAAGAAGGCTTCTCATTTCATCACACTGTATAGAGGTCACATTTGGCACCTTATGCCATCTACCTGATGTGACAAATGCAACACTAGCATTGCGCATGGCTTTCTTTTAGTTATTCTTATTAACATGCAGATGAAATGAGACACTTGTTTTCATTTTTAGGGCTATGACTACAAAATATCACAAACAGGGTGGCTTGAACCAAGAAAATACTTTTGTTCACAAATCTAGATGCTTGAAATCTGCGATACAGCTGCCCTAGGGTTGCTTCCTTCTGAGAAGGGAATCAGTGACTCTTTCCAAACTTTCCTTCTTGGCATTAAGACCACCCATTGCTCGATAATATTGCCTTTCTTCTACATGTCTGTTCAAATTGTCCCTTCTAACAGGATGTTGCTCACATTAGAATAAGCCAACACTAATGATCCTCTTTTCACTTGATTCCCTTTCTAAAGGCCCTATTTCCAAAGAAGGACACGCCCTAAGGGCCTGGGGTTTAGGACTTCCACACGGTAGTTACTTTATTATGGGCTTCCTGTCATGATGGTGGGGCACAGCACAATGCAGAACAGGTGTTTGTTCTACTTTGTCTTGTCTCCTTGCAACTCAGTTTTAGCTCCTTCATAACAGAATTGCACTAGGAATTTAGATGTGGCATCCACAATCAATGCAATTCAAACACGTACTGAGTATTTCTGCTGTATCGGAGATTCAAGGGCAAATAAGGAAACGGGTCTAAGACCTTGCCTCTGATTGCAGAATCAAGAAGAGTCATCATGCATAGGTACAGTGGCAACACAGATGTGAGAACACGTGACACAGTTTGAGAGTGTTGAGATAACCAACCAGGCCTCATGGAGTTGGGAGCATGTGGAGTAAATTGGGGTGTGCACAATAATGTGAAGAAATTGGGGTGACCAAAGGAACACCGCCCTATGGGCCTCAGACTTGGTGCGTCTTGTCTTAGAGACATTCTGTTAGCTGCCGGAAGAGTCTAGAGGCATGCCGCTCCTTAGCAAACCTCAGCCGAGCTCCTCATACGTTAAAAGGTGTTGCTGGAAGCTGTGGAGGTGAAAAAGTGGCTGCATACTCCTTGGATGAAGGAAGAAATCTGTGCATGGACTTAACTGTGTCTGAGTTCTGTGATACTTCCCTAGAGCCTCCAAGGCAGGTTCCTGAAGTAACTCTTAGAATTGTACAAATGGAATCTTATTTTTCTGTTTAAAATTGCATTTCCCTTCTCTTTTCCATGTGGTTACTAGCCATGCTTTCCCTTAAAAGGAAAGCGTTTATTTACTGGGCCGGCCGGCACTGATGGGATTCACAGATCCTATTATGCTTGGGTACAACTGTCAACTTTGCCAAAGGAATAATTTCCTCTCACATGATAGAGCTTGTGAAATCATGAGCTTTTTAAACCACAATTAAATTTCTGTGACATAATCCACTCAGTTTTAGAAGAAAAAATGTTGTAGAGCACAGGAAGGGTGAGCATCTGGCCTGCATGATGGAACGGTCTTTCGTGGTCAAACTTAGTTGGCTTCATTTATGACTCAAGGTGAAAAGACACGCTCCTAAGGACAGCTTCCACATTTTCACTGCTCATAAAAATTTGAACTTGATTTTACTTAGCACCCAAATGAACAACCCATGAAAGGACTTGATTTTAAACCATTAATTGGCACTGAGTTTGAAACCCTTCATAAGAGCAGCAAACGCAGCCATAATATGAATCACAAGAAATCTCTGTAAAAATGTGCTCACACTGTCACTGAGCTGGCTAAGGTCAGTGAGGCAGCACTAAATTTCTGTGACATTTTCCCAGCCCCACTATTACCTGTCAGATTGGAAAAAGATCAAGGCATCAGACAAGCTTATGCATTGATGTGCTCATGTCATTAATTGACAAAAATAGATATGCTCACCCATCAGCAACAGCAAACACATCTGTTCATTGTTGTTGTTTTGCTTTTAATCCCCTTAACCTGTGTTTCTTACCAGTCCCTGAGATTTGAAAAATGCTTCGTTCTCTATTCAAGAACCATGATGACTCTTGTGTTTGTTCTACACTTTTAAAAGAATTGCTGACAAAGTGAAATATGGAATACTGTGTTCACTTATTCCATGTTGGGCTCACAGTGGATTGAGTTATATAAAGTAGGACATGAACAAATTACAAAAACCAGACCAAGCAGAGGTCTCTAATAGTCTTATATAACTGAGCACACTCTACATCTGCCTTAATCCATCATCCTTTCCACCTCTCACAGAGAGAAAGCTGCTGTTTCTCTCTCCCTCTTCCTTTCTCTCTCCTTCCCTTTCTGATTTTTAAGTACAAAGAAAAAGTTTTCTGTATTATAAAACTGAAAAAGGACTTGTAATGAGAAAGTAGCTCAAAATGAAAACAGGAAATCTCTGCTTTCATTTGCAAGACTCTGTTAACTCCCAGGTACACCACACGCTGCAATACAAAAGAGAGACTCCAAACCTTTTGCCTGAGAATGGTGTTTATTATAGTATTTCTTTGGCATGAAAATAAGGAATTCATCTCCAATGTTATGTTACACGCCAGAATTTTCCTCTAAGTTTGTAATGGAAAGACTAACAGCAGCATAGGAAAATTAAATGGAACAAAAATTGGCTAATTATTTAATTATGTTCATCTGAAAATTCTGGGTACATCAGGAATGTGGTGTTTGTTAGAGCAGGGAGATGAGATAGAACAAACGCCAGTGCTTGCTATTTGCCATAGAAGTCACATTAATGGAAAAAAAATGTTTTCTTCTGCCTATATTTAGAATTTCTATTCAAGGGTAGGAGGGATGATTCTGAAGTGTCTCCATATTTGCAAAATATTTGCCCCAAACTTTAGAAAGCCACAGAAAGTGAAAAGGCAATTAAGATCGGCTAATCTAATACAATGTGTGCTGCTTTGCAGGGAAGAGTGAGACAACTAAGAGAAGACACCCACAAGAAAGGATGAGGTGGATGGAAATGGAGAGCTTTTTGGATGAATTGTATTACTTAAGCGGCCTTCTAAACTGGCTAAACTTACAGTCCCATTAACACTTGCACATGCATGGAAACAGTCCCAAAGAAGAGGGCAGAGACAGCGAATTCAACCTTGTCTGTCTTCATCTGTTTCTCCCTTTTGTGTACTCTCTACTGGCATATTTTCCCTTTCCAGAAGGGTCTCCTAAGCTTCTCGGGGCTGTGCCTGGGACTCCAGATTGTGGCCTTTGTAAATAACATACATAAAGAAGGGCTGTTAAACTCTTGTTGAGCTATTCTTGTTTTGCACTTTGCACCTTCAGTGAATACGGGAACTACTCCCACACCGTTTCCTGACGAACCAAATCTTGCTGTGAAGGCTGAAAACGTTACTCAGTTGCACCCTATTTTTAGGACTTGTAATGAAGAGAAAATGTAGCGTTCTAACACCCATCCAAATGCTGGCACCCCAGTAGACAACTGCAGAGTTTTAAGAGCTAATGTAGACAATTTATACAGAAAGGACTACATCATGACCAATTCTGCACATAAACAGACAACAGACCACTGGGAGTTGTGACGAAGTATAGTTGTGGTTTGGAAACGCCAAAGTTGGTACTATTGAAGATCACAGATGGCCAAGAATAGCAGCAGCAGTTACCCAGGAACTGGACTCGGAAGGATGCTAACTTTAGGAACTGGACTCGGAAGGTTGCTAACTTTAGTGTTAAAACGGAGAGTGGAAATAAGGCCAAAAATCTCTGCTATAGATTTAAAAATTACATTCCTAAATGCCTGTGGCTTTGCACATGATTATGACAAAGTTTCACCCAATGGTGACAGTGTCCCCGAAACCTGTGTGTATACGATCTATTAACTCAGTCTTTAGAGAAGCCTGAAGAAGGTGGAAGCAGTATTATTCCTAGTTTAAAATAATAAAGTTCTAGCACCCAGTGATTAACATGACCAAGGGATTACAGTTCCTGAAGAGCAGCAATGGAGAGCAAAGTAACAAGAGTCCAAGAGTCCGTAGCCTGAATGCCTCCTGCTATACATACACATTTATTTACCTATGGTGGTGACCAGGATCCATAGCCTCAGTGTCTTCACCTATACCTGTACATCTACATATGGAGATAACAACATTCCACAGCCTGAGCATCTTCTGATATACTTACATATCTCCCAATGGAGGTAACAAGATTCCACAGCCTGAGTATCTTCTGAAATACTTAGATATCTCCCAATGGAGGTAACATGATTCCACAGCCTGAGTATCTTCTGAAATACTTAGATATCTCCCAATGGAGGTAACATGATTCCACAGCCTGAGCATCTTCTGATATACTTACACATCTCCCAATGGAGGTAACAAGATTCCACAGCCTGAGCATCTTCTGATATACTTACACATCTCCCAATGGAGGTAACAAGATTCCACAGCCTGAGTATCTTCTGAAATACTTACACATCTCCCAATGGAGGTAACATTATTGCACAGTCTGAGAATCTTCTGAAATACTTACACATCTCCCAATGGACGACGGCACCAAGAGCTTCCTATTTTACTTTCCTGCCTTTCATGCTCCTTCCTTTCTAGAGAAAACTGGGTGCAGAAGAGAAGCAGGCTAGGAGGCTATGTCCCAGCTGCAGAAGGCCAAAGGCCACTGGGATTGCTCAAATGTTGGCATATGCAGCTTGGGGGACAAGTGTGCTTCCAAAAGTATTTATCTTTTGAATCCAAGCCTAGCAATTTCCAGTTGGTGACCTTGTGAACTTAGCTCCCAGACATTCTCAGATCTCTTGGTCTGATCAGATTCAGCCCTTACTTCCATGTTTTTATTTGCTGGAAATCTAAGCTCCAGCTTCTGGTTCTCTATACGTGGGCCATTCTAAGTGATTTTGAGGCATTCTTACAACGGCCTCATGCGATTAGACACTTATTTCTGGTTGGTTATGTCTACTGTTCCTTCCATTTAAGCTCTCCACGTGTTTTGAGAAATGCATTAAGATTATTCAAGCATCTGGGAAACATTAAGGGGAATCTGAGTTGGGAACATATTTTGTGTGTCTAGATCGGATTATTTGAAGGCAGTTTGTTACAGCTTCTTTGTTACTGCTCACTGTCTAAGTAGCTTATAACCCCTGCCTCAAATCAATTGGCTTCCTGATGCATGAAATACAGGTTGAATCTCTGTGTGGTGATGTGTGATAGCACACAATGCCAGCACCATTAGCATGAGGTGACTACAGAGGTAGGCATATTCAGGCCAAAGCCATGCATGCATGTTTTGGATGTCATGAGGCTTGACAGAATTGAAAATGGGTTTCAATCATAACTTATTACTGTTGATTTTGTAGATACTTTGGCAACCAAAGTGTTATATATTATTTTATTCATTTCTTTCTAGACCTTCCTCACTAAATTGCATGCACTCAAACCTTAGAAAACAGATATGGCCTGCTCAGAAGAGAGTGATGCATATATCCAGGAAATTAGTGACCTCTGCAATACTGAGCATAAATCCTGAGTAAAAGTTGACATTGGCATATCTAGAATATTTCACTCCTTCTGGAGAGTAGAGCAAAGGAATAAATAAGCTGGAAGACACTTCCTACACTAAGGTGGTCATTATCAGAAGTTTCCTCTGATGTAAAGCAGTAGATCTGAGTCAGTGGCTCCAGGGCCAGAACGTTTAACCTAACTGGGACAATTGATCAAAACATAAATTCTCAAGCTTTAATGCACAGAAAAAGAAACTGTGGTAAATCCAGAAATCTGAGTTTTTACAGTGCCTCTAAGGGATTAGAATGAATGCTAGCACATAAGAAACTGATCTAACTCTAATGCCTGTGAGTTCCCAGTGATGAAGTGGGGATCACATAGGTGAGTGCTGCTCTCCAGCAGTGTTGTGTGTGCATTGCCAAGCTTGTTGAGCTGGTTCTGGAGCTTGTGGTGTTGGGGTCCAGCCTCAATGGGGTTCTCATGTTCCAGGGTAGGGGGTGTGTGGATTAGAAAACTTAAGCAGGAAGAACATTTAAAATGTATTAACACTTAGACTTTTCATGACTGTGAGACATGTCTACTTCTGGCAGCACCAATTGCTTTAGAGAGGTTGATGGGCATTGAAGAAACTCATTATGGAATTGTTTGTCTTTAGTGTAACAAGGCTAGCTATTTGGCCAAAAACCTGCTCTTGCCTGGAATGCTTGATGGTATGCTGTATGAACTGGGCATAGAGGACCCACAGAAAAGTGACTGTTGAACATTCCAAAAGATGGGATGGTCCTTCAGAGTTCATGCTTCACAGAAGAAACTGCCAGATATTCTGCAGGAAACAGAAGAAAGAAACTGATAAACTTTGCCAGTACAAGGCAGTATAGATCTTCAAATTTCCTGCTTCATGGAAAAGTCTGCCAGATACTATGGGTCTATAGGCTGAATATGAATGTCCCAGAATTACAGAAGAACTTTGGGTGACTGTCCAGGCAACAAGATGTCTCTGTCAATTCTAGAACTTTGGAAGTTGCTTACAATGTACTTCCTGTTTACTTAGATATTACATCCTTCTCAGGTCTTTGAAGAGTTGACAACAGATAGTTAAAGTTTTCTTTAGCTATGATAAAAGATAACTTAAATATAAAACTTTGAACTCACAAAGACAGAATAGATGATGGAGTATTTTTCTTAATTTGCTAAATATAAATGGACAAAATATTGTAACTATAATTCTTGCTTGATAACTGTTTTGCAATCTTACTATGTTACAGTTAAAATCTTCCTTTTTATTTAGACAGAAAAAGGGGAGATGATGTGGATATGTCTTACTTCCATTGTTAATAAAGAGACTGTTTCGGCCAATGGCTTAGCAGAATAAAACCAGACCAGAAATTCGAACAGAGATATATAGAGTAGGCAAAGTCAGAGAGATGTCATGTAACTCCCAAAGGAGACAGATTCCAGATCCTTCCAGAAAGCCATAGTCTCATGTAGATACATAGATTAATATAAATGCATTAATTCAAAATGTAAGAGCTAGCTAGAAGTATACCCAAATCATTGATTGGCCAAACAGTGTTGTAATTAATATAGTTTCTGTGTTATTATTTGGGCCTGAGCAGTTGGGACATCAATGTCTACATCGACCCACTTCTGGGGCCCCCACATAGTTGGTCAAGGTGGAGCAGACCCACTCCTATGAGCCCCCACAGTGTGGGCACTGCCAAATATGTTCACCTGGTTCTGTATTCCTTTTCCTCCTCAGTATTTATTCCATAGGCTGGAGCTAATTACATATTTCTATTGTAATCTGGTAGAAAATCCATTCATAGGAAAATTTATAAATAAATCAGTAGGAAAATGCTATATTAGGTTCAGTTTGGCAGTCAAGCTATAGTGATAATGAAAACAAAACAACACTGTAATATACATGTATAGAAACTTTTCCCCATGGAAATCCATTTACAGTCATTATTTGCTGCTTTCTCTTAATGCATTTGAAATATATATCAATAACAAATATGTCTTGGAACATAATCATCTACTTAATGTGATGTGTAGCTACCAGGTAGAGGCATCTTCATATAAGAGCAATGTGTACTTTGCCCCACCTTTGCCCCACTCAATTTTCAAAGGCCAAGACATGTTCTTTATTGTTGTTTACATATAGAGGAGACCTCTGATATTCATAGAGAATACAGCTAAAGATAATGTCAAGTTACCAACATAACACCATTGCAAAGTTTCATAAAACTGATAAATAGAAAATTGAGTTATGACTTCAATGAGTCATTGTTTGTGGTGACCTGAGATTTGTAATACAAAAGTATACCTGATTTCATGGTCAACCATGCTACTGTATTAGCAATCACAGGAGTGGAGAGCTCTGTCTCAGTTCTTTTTCACTATATATGACCTTCAAGTTACTTTCTTTTTATCTAGGAGACTTCATTTTAGTCATAAGCATTTTCTTATTTGAAACTATAAACCACCACATTAGTATAAACCTAACTACAAAAAGAAAAGTAAAAATCCACCTTGAAAGTTCAACTGGTCACTGATAGCCAATGAATTATGTAATTCTTGAAGGGGCACTTAACATTTGCTGGAATTATATTTTCTGCCAAAGTCTTGGATTCTTTCATATATTTCTATACAAGAAGTTAATCATTTCTTTAGTTTTCAAATAATGCTTACACAGTACCTCAATTATACATTTTCACACTGAACATAGTGCAACTGTTTCCTAATACCAGTATCCCACCAAGGTTAAAGCAATTCAGTGGCACAAGTCATTCAAGGATAAGAATGCAGAAGTCACTCTATAGGCACTGTAAAGGTACAGGAGAAAAGGGAGCATCTGCTTCTCCATTATTCAGTTGTGATAGGTTTTTGTCTGTAGACATGCCTTCATTTATTCTAGATTATTTGACCTCTTGGATTATAACTGTAGTATTCTATTATGGTCCTTTCTACTTCTTTGGCACCAGTTGTGATTAGGGTTGGGATCCCCAGCCCTGGCCACATTTAGCAGTAGAGCTGAGTTTGGATTGAAAGGAATAGAAACTGTATCAGCTACCTTGTTCCTGAGATGAAATACCACAACAAAAAGGAAGGGTTACAGTTCCAAAGGGGTTAACATAGACATGGGGAAGAAGAAATGTCACAGCACAAGATCAGGAAGCTGATAAAATGTCATATTGCACCATTAGGAAACTGGCTCATCACATTTTATCCAAACAGAGAACGCAGGGAGAGAGGGAGCCCATGTCCACTGAGGTCTTTCCTTCAGTAAGGCTATAAGTCCGAAATGGTCCACAATCTTCTCCAAAGAACCACCAACTGAGGACCAAGTATTCAAAAACATAAGCTTATGGGGGGAAATTCCCATTTAAACAACCCGATTCCATCTTGAGATTCCATAAGATCATGGCTATCTCATGATACAAAATATTTCTAGTCTAACTTCAAAAGTTCTCATAATCTTTAAGTCTTTGGCCTTTGCCAAAGTCACTTCTAACACTCAAAGGCATCTCTGTGACCACCTCTAACATAAGAAAAACAATTACATATAATCACACAGAACATACATTCCCACTCCAAAAAAAGGGGCCTAGTAAAGAAAGATTCAGACAAAGTAAGACCAAAATCTTGCAGAAAAACACCAAATCCTACAGTTCCATGTCTGAACTCAGGGCCTTCAGTTTTATTGAATATAAATGGTTCCTCCCATCCAGCTTTGTTGGCTGAAACATACATTTATTTGGGGTGGTGTGGCTATCCTCCCTTACACAGCTTTCTTTGGTAGATGTCTCACAACTGTCATCTTTGACATATTGGGGTCTCCACCTCAACACAAGTGTTTTCTTCACCTCTCCTGAAGGACTCCCAACATGATGCACATTGATGAAAATCAGAATGTTAAGTTGGGATCGTAGGCCTCAGCCCCTCACATCTATCCTAGCCCCCAGGCCTGAGAGTTATATTGGTCTGGACTCCAAATCCCAGCAGGCCAGGTCCTGACCCCTCCCTGGAGGAGGGGGCCAGGACCACTCCCGCAGAGTATTTAAATGAACTCCCAAAAGAGGAACACGTGGTCTCTTTTCCTTCCTCCCAGTGGTTGCATTCATGGCCCCTCAAGAGTACAGAACTCCCATTAAACCTGGATATCTCTTAATTTGGCTTGTTTTGATTTGTTTTGATTGGGATGTTGCATCAGCAGAGAGCTCGCGCTAGGAAATATTCCTAACACAGAGGGTCTCTGAAACAAGAGAGTTTAAGCAACCACAACCCTCTCTTGTTTCTAAAAGCACTACCATGTGGAAGGCCTTGGCGAGTTGGGCTGCCGGCTTGAGAAGGACCTCTGATCCTGCGGATCACATACGCAACAGCTCCTGGATGTAGTTGCTGTGTAAGAGCAAGAATCTCATTCTCAAATTGGAAGAGTAGCTGGATGTGGGCAGTCTTTACCTGAGGCTACCTTTCTTATCTTTTCAGTGCAGAGCAGGAAGCTTTTATGTAAGGTGCTGATGACCTTAATAGTGATAGCCTCTCTTTAAGTACATGCCTTATGGGCATCCTTAAGCTTCTTAGTGTTCTTTGTTTGCCGAAATGCACATTTTGTGTTTCTTTCTAACCAGCTTGCTCTTTTTCATTATATCTCTGCATAAGAGTAATCAGTAGTAACCAATCACAGAATCAATGATAGGTTGTCGTGAAATTTTCTTCACCAAAGAAATTAGGTCATTTTTTTAAAATTTAGCCTTAGGCAAGTTCTTAGACATAGACAGAATGAAGCTGTACTCTTTGCCCTATCATATGAATGACTTCTAGCCCAGTTGTCAATAGAGCTTTTGTTCTCTGAAACCTCAGGACTCAGGTCTGCAGTGCCCTTGTTACTCTCAGTATTACTGTCTTCCAGATCTTGCTTAAAGCATCCAACTGCTTTATCATCCAAACTTTCAAAGTCCTCCATATTTCTTCAGAAAGAACAGTGGCAGGTCATTTATAGCAACAACATCACTAATCTTTTGCTAGCATTCTGGTAAGTTGTTCTTTTTTTTATGTCTGTGATAAAATAATGTGACAAAAAAATCTACCTATAGAAGAGAGAGCATTTGGGTTTGAAATTCCAGAGGATGAGAGTTCAAAACAGCAGAGAAAGTATGGCATATCCACAGGAGAAGAAAGCTGCCCAACCCCAGTTCATCTGTACACAGGAAGAAGAGAGAGTGGGCAAGAAGTCAGACTTTGCTACATCATTAAAACCCACCCCAGGGGCTTGCTTCCTCTAGCAACAAAGGTTCCATTTCATCATCTTCACAAGCAGTGCCACCAATTGGGGACCAAGTGTCCAAATGTGTGGCCCTCTATTTCTTATTCAAAACATGACCGAAGTTTGCCTTGGAGGGATTGTTAAGTGTCACATGGATTGCTGGGCTGGGCAGAATTAGAAAGCATAATAGAGAACTCTTTTCCATCTCTAATAATCGTGGCTAGTCTCCATGACTCTCGGGCCAGGTCAATGGGCAATATTTGTAAGGCTCAAAACCTCTGACAGGAATTCATTATCATGGGAGACTGGTGAAATCAAATATAGCTTCTTAGTATCAAGTTACAGCTGCATTTTCTTCCATTTACCAAATGGAGAATATGGAATCACTAACCACAATTATAGATGTTTTAATCTACATTGTAGGTGGATGATTACATTCTAAGGAAGCAAAGGAGCATCATAATAGCTGGAATAATTTTGAAGCACTTACATTTTAAAGATTTGTTACTCACATCCCATTCTTTGTGAGACACAGAACCATTTCTTCTGGTAGGAAGGAATCATATATATAATCTTTGGCCAAAAAACCTTTCTTTGTACAGATTTCTGTACTAGTATATCAGGATCTTCATCAATTATGCTAAAGTTGAAAATTTTGTTGAGAAGCCAATTTTAAGAAAAACTCATGGATAAAGTGAAACAAAACAGAGCAGCTGTGTGAGTCGGTTTGATATTATGTCATTGTCAATGATAGGACCATGGGAAGACACACTTGGGGGCACTTTTCTGAAGCAATGTATTTTAAGTAACAGATTTGCCTTCAGTTTTTAATGAAATCAAAGATGGAACAATAAAACCATTCCTGGAAAACCCACCTAGCACTTAGAAGATGCCTTAGAAAATAAATTATATTTATTATTATAATTAATAAATTTGATGGACTCCTCACTTTTAGTACACGTTATTAAATTAATATTACTAAGTATGTAAGATGGCTCAGTGAGTGAAGGCACCAAGGCTGACAATCTGAGGTGGAGCCTTGAGATCAACTTGTTGGGAAGAGAGAACCAATTCCCATAAGTAACCTTCTGACCTATACAAATACACTGCAATAAGCATGCTGACATGCATGAGCACACACATGTGCGCAGGGACACACACACACACTCACACACATGGGTGCGCATGACAGTGTCCAAAAACGATAAACAAATAAATGTAACTAGATTACTTTAAAGAATAGAAAATAAAGACTGGTAAGATGGCTTGGTGGGTAAAAACACTTGAAGCACTTGTCCCCAAGTCTTAGGACCAGAAGTTGTTCCCTGGGACACACACGGATAGTTAACAAAACTAAACCTCAAAACGTGAAAGAATTATGTGCTTTGTCACATAATTCTGAGGCAAATTTATATGTGACTTGAAAAAATACAGAATACTTACTGCTTACAAATATATAACTGCTGTCTTATAGTTTGTATCCTATGTTTCCGAAAACCCATCATCTCTTCCAAGTTATTTCCAGCTTCTTATGGGGATCTGTGGGGGTGCTGAGAAACAGACACTGCCCAAACAACGTGAAAAACTTAGAAAAAACTTAGATCTGAGGAGACAGTGTAGGAAAGACATGCCTGAAGCATGAGAAAGCAAGAGCATGACCAGGAGAAAATTGGTCTGATTGTCTTGTCCAATAGAGTGTCCATCCGTCATTCTTTCCTTCCTTCCTTCCTTCCTTCCTTCCTTCCTTCCTTCCTTCCTTCCTTCCTTCTTCTGTCTTTCTTTCTTTCTTTTTGATCACACACTGGACTCAAATATATTCTTATTTCTTGTTCTGAAACATACGTTATGGCTGAAACTACAGTTGACCATCTGTACTCAAGAGTCCACAACCACAGATTAAACAAACCCATAGACAGAATGTGAAAAAGTAATTGTTTGTGTACTCAACAGACACGTTTTTGTCAGTATCCCTTAAACAATAAAATTTAATAATTATCTATACTATGTTTTGTGTTATAAGCAATCTGGCAGTGATTTAAAGGTTTCAGTTAGATGTGTGGCTGTTAGATGAAAACACTATGTCATTTTATATAAGATATTTGAGTTTCCAGATATTCTGGTGCCCATATAGGTCCTAGAACCAAAATAGACACCAAGAGATGACTGCATTCAAATATTAGTACTGTGATAGTCAGTCACTTGCCAGTGAAGATGTTTTATATTTCCCTTACATCTAATTGAAATAAACTAAACTGAGAACCTCAGTGTTTGGCTTGTTAAAAGGAATGAAGTAATCTTTTAAGAAAAGCACATGCTATAGAGGTCATAGTAACTCTGGTCCTGATATGTCCCGTAAGTGAGCATTCAAACACAGGGCACCATTTTGTGTTGGGAGAAGCAAGCACAAAGGTGATAATGAAATTCATAAACCAACCAACAAGCAATGCTTTGTGAATGTGAGTCAAATGCTAAATGTAGAATGGGCTTAGAAGTGAGGACCCGATTAGGCTGTGGAGTAGTTTAACCTCATCTGTGTTCATGGGGGATCTGGTGTTTACCACTTTAATATTCTCATCTACCTTTGGTCTTTCTTGGATTCTACAAGCCCTGGAAAAATCTATACCTTGTGTTTCACTCTTATGAACAATGCTTTTCTTTTTCTAATAACAGAACCTAGGATGGCATGATCCAATTATATTACAGATTAAAAAGGAGTTCTCATTAGCAACTTGAGGAGTAATAGCCAGTTTAAATTATTTATTCATAAAAACATGTTCCCTCTTAATTTTTTATTATTTCTCATTGTTTATTACAATTGTTAAAATTAGAATATAATGACATCTCTTCTATCCCAGTCCTCCCTCTAATTCTTCCAATGTCCCTCTCTTACTCCCTCTTAAATTGATGGCTTCCTTTGAATTATTATTGTTATATATACATAGATATATAAATATAACCTGCTAAGACAATTTGATATGACTATGTGTTTTATGCATATATGATTTCAGGGCTCTCCACTTTGGATTGAATAACCTATTAGGGCACAACAGATTATCCAAGAAAAACTCCACTACTAGGCATGAGAACCCACCTTCCTCTGGCTTGCCAGTGTAGTCTAAGCCACTCCCAAAGCACTGTGGTGTAGGAGGGTCTTTTGTTTGTGTATTGTTTTTATTGGTTAAATAAAGAAACTGCCTTGGCCTTTTGATAGGGCAGCCCATAGGTGGGTGGAATAGACAGAACGGAAGGCTGGGAGAGAGAAGACAATGTGGGAGACGCCATGTTTCTCCGGCCCAAAATGGACACTGGTTAGACTCATGACGGTAAACCACAGTCAAATGACAATACACATTAATATAAATGGGTTAATAAAGACATAAAAGTTAGCCAATAAGAGCCTAAAACTAATGGACCAAACAATAATTAAATAAATACAATTTCAGTGTAATTATTTCGATGGCCGGGAGCCAAACAAAAAGACACAGTCTACACACTTCTTACTACACACTGCATGCTATTGCCCTTGGCCTTGATTGCCTCTCAGAGGCTGACAGTGGATCCTTATTTCTGAAGACAGCATATATTTAGGACCAAGGATTTAGAAGGTTTGAGCGTAATCTAACTTGAAAGTCTCCTTCTTGTGGTCTAACTTTCATATTTTTATCTTGGATATAATATTTATATTTAGTCTTTGTCAATTTTATACATAGATATATCTCTATCATATTTATCCACCACACCATCCTTAAATCTTCCCACATCTGCCTTCCTACATCACCTTCCCACCTTTCTCTCCTCATGTAAAAAACTAAACCACAGAATCCAACCAATCCTGCCCTTATGCAGGTTATCAAAACCACTGGTGAATTCATGAGTACAATAGGCCATCCTGCTGAAGAGACATTGTTTCACTGTAGTTCTTTCTAGTCTTCAAATATCACAATCTTACTATTTAAAATGTTCCTTGAACCCTAAAAGGAGGGCTATAATACAGATGTTTCATTTATGGGTGAACACTGAATATGCTTTACTCTCTGCACTTTGATCAGCTATTCATCTCTGTTTTAATTGCTTTCCACTGAACAAAATGCTTCTCTAATTAGGACAGAGCTACATGAGTCTATGGGTAACACTATGCTTATTTAGGGGGCCTGTAGAGATGGCTCAGTGGTTAAGAGTGCTCGATGCTCTTCTAGAAAACCCTGGTTCAATTCCCAGAACCCATATGACAATTCATAACTCCCTGTAACTTCAGTTCCAAGGGACCCAGCACGTCTCTCATACATAAAGGAAAACCACCAAAGAACATAAAATAAAAACAAATAAATCTTATTATTATTTAGAAGAAAGTTTGTCTCCATGTCCACTTAGAAAAATAATTGTGGTTCACTCTGACTATGAGTTTCTCAGCCACAAGTTCTTGGCCGGCTTTACAATACTTGACATGACTTTCTGCTTGTGAAGTAGACCTAAAATCCCATAAGATTAGGAATTGACCTAACTGGGTGATTAGAAATGAAGAAATGGCAGGCACGCATACAGAAAAGTTGGGATCAGCTGGCCCATGTGCTCAGATAGAGAGATGGAGACACACTTCCAGTAACAACCTGGAAATTCAATGAGTTTATTTTATTTATCTGAATCGAGAAGGCAGGCTACTGTATACAGCTAAATGGAGAGGCAGGGTTACTGTATGTAACTGCATGAGGAGGCAGGTTCACTATATAGAGCTGAACAAGGAAACAAGTTTAGGTACTCTCAGTAAGGGGTCTCTGTAGACGAGCAGTGTCGGGCTGTAACATCTGGGAAGAGGAAGCTGCTGTCAACATTCTGCACACTGTCGGCATCTACACACAGACCAGGGGAAGGCTTTGCATTCTCATCGGTTTGAGGCATTGGCATATTTTATGTGCCATTGCTCATGTCAAAAATATTCATTCATTCACGACTTCATCAGTGCCTTACACATTCACCCAGATTTTCTTCCACTCACAAGAAGAATGAGTTTAAAGAAAAAAATTATATATAATTTTTATCATATATAATTATATATAATATATATAATCACAACATATACATTATTATAGTCAGAGCACATGCTACAAAACAATCAAGCAATGGCCACCAGGTAAGGATATTGATGTACATAAAGTTGTTTTGATTACTTTTCTTCTTCACTTGAGAAAGTTTCTTCAGAACGCCTGAAGCAGATACAGGCAAGTTGCATTTTGTTGTTATTGTTTTTTAAATTATCTCAAGGTTGCATGAAACAGCATATAGAAGAGAAAGACTTGGCTGGGATCCCTGTGAAGGGCAACATGCTCACACAGGTAACTGCCCAATGCCTGTAACTTTAAACTGAATCCTGTTATAGAGAGCAAGAACCTTTTCAACAATCTAATTTTCATCTGTCAAGCCCTCTTATACTAAGTGTCTAAATATACAGGAGGATTAACAAAATACACACATCTAGGACCTCTCATTTATTAGTTAAAACATTTCATGGGTTCTATCCAATAACATCCTTGTTGTGTCTTTAAAATTATAAGAAAATACTGTATTGATTCTAAATCCAAACAAAATATATTATGTGTAATTTGACTGAATTCATTTTGAATGCCTCTGTGACGAGTAAGAATAGTAGATGTGATACAGTATCTGTTTTTTTTTCTCCAAGATTATGAGAAGTTCTAAAGAGCATGTTTATCAGCCTCATTCATTAAAATGAGTAGTGCCTAAGGGTGGAGCCTATCCTTCTGCAGCTGAGATAATTCATGTTTGGCAGTACCATGGCTCAATAAAGGATGGAATAAATCTACATTAACTCCAGGGTGGAATCTTGGTTGTGGTCTTGTAGATAAGGTGGTGGGAAGTAGAAATAAGAGGTTGGAACTTCACCATAAATAGAGACATTTCTGATCTGCCCTGTGACTCAGAAGATTCTCACATGTCAGAAGGGAGAGCATGAGGTTCCAAGGTCTGCCTGGTGCTCAGCTTCCTGAAAATCTTGGCTCACATTGCCTTCATGGAGATCATTAAAATTCTCATTGCATGATTTGTTTCTACTAGTGAACCAATGTGCAGAGGGAAAGGCTGTGGGTTTTTTATTATTAGTGAGAAAATAGTTAACAACTACAAGAAATTATAATTTGTTGACAGAGATTAGTCGCTATTAGAAAATACAAGCTATGCATGCATATATTTAGTACTACAGCTTCATTTACTTGATGGATGAATTTTTAAGCTGCCAAAAAACACATGAGAATGCTACAAATATTTTAATAACTATGATATGCATCAAAACTTACTCGTATTTCTCATATGCTTCCTATAAAACTGTACCCCTGGATAAATACCAGTCTAAAATAACACCCTCTTGGCTCAGATTTTTATGGGTGTTAGGCATTTCTTTAGTAGCCTGCACTTGTATTGGAAGCTTCAAGCTTGGTATCAGTTTTCAGTGAGTTCGATGTGATTTTATGAACAAGGAAGTCCCTAGCTTAACTACTGTCTACTTTGAATTTAATGGCTCATTTTATTAATAACTTCCTTGTAAGACAGTTTCTATTATATTTTAAAAAAATGCTTGAATTCCTAATTGGATGGTTAATCCTATTTTTTGCATGGCTAGTCAATTTGGTACAGTAGGAATCAGCAAGTGTTCACCGAGTGCATTAGTTGAGGCATTTGCTTCTTCTGTTTTTCTTCTCTGTATGCATATGGCCTGGCGGAGAGGTCCCAGGGTGTCCATTGTCAGCTCGGCATTTAGGTTTGGAAGAAGAGCTAGTTATTTAGAGATAGTGGCTTGATCATTTTCTCTAATGTATTTTATTAGTGGGCCATACAGTAACGTCTTTAGATCTCTATCTCTTCCTCTTAGTTTTTTTTCTTTTGCAAATAGAATATAAACCTTTTCTATAAATGCTGTAAGTCTATAAATGTTATAAGGCATGTAAGTGCCATAAACTATAATGGTTAGATTTATGTATAAAATGACTATCAAGTTCCATTTAGAGAAATTAAGGAGAGTTGCCAAAAATCCAGGCAAAGTAACATAAAGGGCAAATTGGAGCATGGCTGAAACAAGGTTGTTGACTTAAAATTTAACTTACACCAACCCTCAGGAGAAAACACCCTCCAGGAAAAGGTATTCTAGAAGTTTCCTCCATTGAAGAGGAGGACTAGGTCATGTTCTCAGAGAGTACATGCATATACTTTAAGAACTTTGGAATTAGTTGAATCATTTTAATGTTTATCCATCTTTCTTTCACAGTTCAAGTATGCGGCAGATCCACCGACACACGCTCAGAAGCACAGCCCCACGAGACGTCACGCCTCTCATCCTCACCACGCAGCTTTACCCTGACAGAGACAGTTCCTATGACAGTGGGTTCAAGTGGGCAGCTGGGAATTTAATATCAGCACTGAGCAATAAGGAGCACAAAGAATTATTGGGAATTTATTTTTTCCCCCATGGGTTGGTTTAAACTAGACAAAAATGCTCAAGGAGTTGATTTCACACTCTATAATCAGAAAGTTGGCTTTGCCTCGTATCAAACAGATTTTCTTGATCAAGGCAGGGCAGGTGATAGAGAAAGAGTGTTTTTATGCCTCCGGAAAAGGGCCGTCGATGAAACCATTTAAAATGAGCCAGAAACCCACACTGCTAGGTGCTTAGAACTCTGTGCCTATCACGGCTTCAGTTAAAATACCGCAGTCTCGAGGCAAACAATAATGGACTACCAGAGGATCACAGTCTCCATGCAACAAGCAAGATTCAGTCTAACGATGGATATGGTGAGCAGTGATTCAAACACAAGCACAGGCTTTGCTGACAGACTCTCGCGGGGCACAACGCAGGCCTGGGCCCGGTGTCAGGTCACCACCTGGGCATGTCTAGAGCAACTGCTGGGTCACTAATTGCAATTTATGTTTAATTTGGAAAACTAAGCCTATCTGATTTTTAGTCTCCCTTATTTATAAAGATTCTTTATTCCCACCCTTTAGATAAGTCTAGCCTCCAGCTGGTCTTTTTTGTCTCTGTTACCATCACTCAAGAGCAGACATTATTCATCTTCTGGATAATTGCCTGGGGGTCCCTAAATGCTCCTCTACCACAGTACAATGTCTGACGTCTGTGAAATACCTATGAAATACCGACCGATATTATTATGGGACCATAGCTATTTATATATTACAGAAACCATCTTTCATATGCTGGAATCTGCAGTATGGTTAGAACGAACCTTGTATGTCAAAAACGTCTCAGCTTCAGTCCACAGTGATCTTAGGAAATTACTCAAATTTGACAGGACAAAGTAACTTTACAGGAAAGACCTGCCTAAACAAACAACCTGAAGACAAAGGGGAGAGATGTTCCAGGAATGGGTACGTGAGAATCTCCACCAGGGTTGACGAGGGACCATTCAGCAGGTGAATGATGTAACTGCGCACACAGATTTCAACGGCACCATCTCAGTGGATGGCTGCCTCTGATTCTCGCTGAGAAACTGACAGAAGTGTCTTCCTGTGATCTTAGTTCTTTGTTCCTTTCTGGGGTGGCAGCAGGGATTCTGGACCAACATCTACACAAATGGGCCTTTGTGAGCTTTTCTCACTCTGTAAAACATTTGCTTTTCTGGGGATCAAAGCGTGATTTCAAAACTGTAAAAATATTTCCGCAGAATCAGTAAGCTTACTAAGTTGAATATTGAAGAAACATTAATTTTGGCCTATCATTAGGATAATTCCAGGAGGAAGGAAAGCAAGAAGGCAGGAGAAGAGAACCTCTTGAAGGTTGAGAACGAGAGGCAGACTAAACATCGTTTTAAAGTAATGTTTTGTTTTAGGTGGTCGTGAGCCAAGAACGGTATTCTTGCCTCGCAGATGTCTGAAGCGGCTTCACCTCCGCTGTGCCTGTCAGGAGAATACCGGCATGCCCTGCGGAGTTTCGAGAGAGATGGTCTAATGGTGAACAAGGAGACAGTGAGAGGACCGCGACACTTGTAAGGTCTGACAGTCTGCGGCTGATTGCTGATAGCGTTAGAATAGACTTATTATCAGCTTCTATGCAGCTTATCACCATGAACATGCCTCTTTGAAAATTAAAGTATATGGAAAAGGACATCTTGTATTTCACTCCTTGATAGTTTTCCTTAAAATGCACCATTTAAAAAAAAGAGAGAGAGAGGAGAAACTCCTTATCATTTAAAGAACTTTTTCTACTTGATTCAGTTCCCTTTCCCTCTTCACACAAGGGGGGGAATGAAAGCCCACGAAATATCCAGAGGTAGCGTCAAAGGCACATTGTTGGTATTATTGAGCACCAGAGTAGGGGAATCAGACTGAAGGATTCTAGGTTTGAAACAAGGAGTTTCACAAACCAAAGGAAAAGGCAAGCAGCAGGGAGTTCCAAAGCTGTCTTTGTTTGTTTCCTTTGTTAATATCTTGCTCTGCTAGGTTTACAAATCCTAAATAAATAGAAATTAGTGCTCCTTCCTTTGCAGTCCATTTGCTTTAGATGTTTGCCTTGAGGGACATTTGTGTATTCTGCTAATGGCTACAGCAGAGTGCTGTCTCATTTTCATTCTGGCAAAAAAAAAAAAAAAAGGCCGTCACCATGGTTACAGTTTCATTTGCTAGAGAGAAACTGATGTCTGTTAGTGATCCCATCATAAGCAACTTCTGTCAGATTTCTTATCAAGTAGACATATTTTGACAAAGTGAAAGATAACACTGTAATAAGAGAACTGAGTTGCAACTCTATGCAATGAACCATTTAGCATTAAATGAAATGTGAAACCACATTTTAAAAACCGAAGGTGGGGAGAAAAGTAATATTTATAATTTACACACACACGAACACACACACACACACACACACACACACACACACACACACACACACAGAATATTCCGTCGCACAGTAACGACGGCTCCTTTTCTTTTCACGGCCACAGTAGCCCCAGCAGGATAATATCGATTGAGGATCATAGAAACCATCATGAACGAGGCTGCTCGCAGCTTCTGCAGGAGAATATTAAGCTTTTGCTTTCTCCATCTACCTTAGTGGAGCCCAGGGCTCTGGCAGAAGCCAAGCACCAGTGGTACCAGGTCCGAATAAGCTGGTCCGAACTTGTAAAGCGTTTGATCTATTACAGACTGTTTGGTTCTGTCGAGGGTGCATTCCAATTGAATCTCCAAATAGGCCAGTGAGATCAATGGAAACAACCTGTTCGCAGCCATGTGATGTTTCAAAGATAGCCGCAATGACGGCTGATGAAACTATGGAGAGGGGTGGAGACCTATCATTTCCCATGAAGGCTTTGGCCCAGCACCAAGATTAACCCACAGAGAGGGTCAAGGGTAGAGAGTCAAGGGTAGAAGAATGGGTTCAGGACCAGTAAGCAAAGCTTCTGAAGTATTATTTACAGAACTACAGATTCCATACTTACTGGTTCTAGCGATGACATTTTATTAAAATAAAAAGTGGGAAGCCAATGGGGAAATTCCACAAAAAAAGTCATGAATGTTTTCTGTGTCTGTCTTTTTACAGTTGGACCTGGTCCTGGCTTGTAAAGTAAATCAAAGAGTGATGAACACAGCATATACTTTATGTTGAAGGAAAAAGAAATGGTGACCTTCTTACATGCAAAACAGAGGGTAGAGTGAGCCAATGATCGCCAGTCCCAAAGGCAAAGAGGAGGGCCACTGCTCAGCACCAGTGACTTACTGAAAAGTCACAGAGACTTAGGGTATGGGGATGAAGAGAGAAGGTGGTTTGTGCCTCCTTGGGAATGCAATTTTAAAGCCAATTGACTCACTGGTTAGTTTTCCAGGAGGGTTGCTTTAGTATATTGATTTCATTTTATAATTTGTTTTGACTTACCAATGGAGAAGCTGATGTGATCAATGCCAAGAAGACGTCAGTTAAGTGTCTTTTTTCCTAAGCATTCAGGTTTTCAGTTTCCACGGCCTGGACATATAGCCCAAAATGTGTGCATATAAAATACAAAGAAATAAGACAATAAATATTAATGTGTGTTACTGTGACAAACAGAATCATGAAATAAGCAGGCAATAATAGAAGTCTACTGTGGCTGAGGCCATCTGCTGATAACCAAGTGCTTTAGAAGCCAATGTGGATTTTTTCCCTAATAATTGCGAAATTATTGATTACTTGGCCCTTCTATAAAACATGGTATTTCAAGAAGTTTTCTGAGGTGCATGGTACCAACACTCAAAAAAGAAATCCGTTTCTATACCCATACAACTAACAGTGCAATGTGACACAGTACTTAATGAACAAGCTATAACTCCCTCTCTGTATTGCCAAGGGGATCTTAAAGCTCATACATATTTTTACTTGCGATGTTTCAAAGAATGTTTTGTCTTAATCAGTCAAATATAAAAAGAGATGTCTTATTTTTCACTCCACAGACAATTGGCCAGAGAGGTCCTGGTCTCAAAGTTGGTTTTTTTAGATCGCTTATTACATAGAATACTGTACAATTTCACTCAAATTCAGAGAATATAATGTCTTCGATTTATAGACACGAGACGGATCAAATCATTTTATGAATGTCCGTTACTGACAGCCCATCTGCATGTGCCTAACAAAATAGGAGCAGATCCAAGAAGGGAATTTCAAATATAATTCTCCTTCAATTACAAATCAGTTGAACATAAATCTTAATTTTTCTGGTCACAACAATGAAATGGAAATTGTGGGCAAAGAAGAGAATGTTTTAGTGGAAAAAAAATTTGTAGAAAATAGCAAGATGGTACTTGATCCTTAGCCAGGTTTTGCCCCGGGGTCACCTTCACTTGGCATAGTTTTCATGATAAAATATGAATTTCTGGAATTAAAGAAAATGTTCAATTTAATATTTATTTCAAATAAAATATATATCTCTCTGCCAACTGCCAACCTAAGATGGGTGGTATGAGAAAAAACTGACCTGGAAAATAACCATTCTAGTAGGTACTGACCTCCAAAACATAGAAACTCCATGCTCCCACATCCCTAAACATGATCATGTTGAATTCTAAAATAACTTCCTATATATATACATATATGCATATATCACTAAATAAGAAAACAGTGCCTGCAGAAACAAGGTAAACATTTAAAGGAAACATTTTAATAATTTAGAGACTTGAAAAGTTTCCTGAAGCACGGCCATATCATCCTAAGAGTTTTCATCCAATCCAAAACTAGGTTATCGTCTCCAATTTTGCAGACTTTTGGTTTTCAGAGACTTTTAGGTGCACAGCAAAGTTGACTGGGAGGTTCAGGTTTCCCAAGTCCCTCGCTAGCCCCACAAGGTCTCCTATCCTTGGTGTCCTCACTAGCGTGGAACATCTGTTCCTGTCACCAGAGACCACTGATGTTTTCAGGCCATCATCACTGAAGTCTGCATCTGGTCAGAAGGTTCATTCATGGTTGGGTGCAGTCAGTGGATGGGACAAACATACAATCCCTGCAGCCACCTACGGCATAGAGTCCTGCTACCTCAGAAGGCCCCGCACAATGCCAATTTGTCCTTTCCCTCTTATTTAGCCGCGTTCGCTCTCTTTACAGACCCTCTAGCTGTGCCTCAGCCACGGCTTTCACAGCTTAAGAACCTTATAGCATTTAGCTTTGCTCAGATTGGCTTCTTCCACGCTATAATGTTTCCTATGTGTTTTTCCATAGCTCCCTTATTTTTACCAACGAATACTATTCTATTGTCTGGAAGTATCTGTTTATCTAATCTTGAAGAATGCCCTGTTTGCTTCCAAATTTTTGGTTATTGAAAAAAAAAGTTGAAGTGTGAAAGTTTTTGTGAGGATATGGAAGCAGGCTTTCTCTCATTTTAGTAAATATCTGGACCCACCACTGATAGATCATATGGGAAGATTGTTTTAACTTTTAAAGAACCTGCCAAACTGTCATGCAAAGTGGTTGTTTAGTTCCTACACTTATGTTTTGAATGAATGCCCCTTCTCTCCTGCATCCCTGCCAGCGTGTGGTGTCATCAGGGTTCTGGATTTTGCTCCTTCTGACAGGATGTAGCTGGGCCTCTTCTGATTTGCATTTCTCTGATGGCACGCCACAAAGACAGTTTTTCATGCTTTGTTCACCCCCTGTTCATTTTTGTCTAGTAAATTAAGTAACCCAGCCTTTAGGGCAAGAAAAAAATATTTTTCTCACATTATAATATGTCTTAATTGCATTTGCAATAGTATTTAGTATTCATTTTCAGAGTAAATGTACAGCATTTTAATTATTAAATGTTTCCTAAGGAAACACGGGGTTCTTTTGTTTGTTTGTTTTCTTCATTTCAAAGAACTTCCACAAATGGACTTCAAGAATATCTTCTGATGTAAAATAGTGTGATTCTGAATTTCAGAAATATTGTAATAGCTTGTATAGAAACTTCTGTGCCGGGGACTGGAGAACTGGCTCAGGATGCTCTGGGAAAGAACTAGAATTTGGTTCACAGCACCCATGTCAGGTGGCTCACAGTCACCTGTGAGTCCAGCTTCTGGGATCCAATGTCCTTTTTGGTCTCTGTTGGCACTTGCTGTGCATAAATACTACATGCATGTGCACACATGTGCACATATGCACACACACCTACTTCATTTTAGATGTTTTTCAGCAATATTAATTTTTCAAGATTATTATTTGCCTAAGGAAGTAAAGACTATACACCGGGCAATTTTAGCACAATTAAAACGCATTTACATTTCTTCAATTGATTTCATTCCAATTTGATTGAACTGTCCCTGTCATATTTGTTCACGTGTGGGCACATGATAGCTCAGGTATACATAATTTTGACTAGCAGCTCCGTTAAGTGCACAATGTTCCCTTCTTCTGCATTCTGTATTGTCAGCCGATTGGCTCATCTTCCTGGCCTTGCTGCAATAATTGACTATTCCAGCATATCCATGAGGTTTTATTTGATAGCATCCATCTGAGAAATTCCAAAGAAGAAGTGAATGGATTTTTATTTCATTTTATTTGTGATGTTTAATATCTTGACATTTGCTTTAATTTTCTGATGAAACCAAAAATTTCCTGATGTTGAATTCCATGTATTTTTATAATTTCACCATGATTGAAAAGAGCTTGTACCTGATTTAAATGGGTAGTGAAAAAAGCTTTCTTCCTTTGTTGATGGGACTCAAGCAATCCTTACCATTTGCTGATTTTAACATTTGCAAAATGTCCATTGCGCTAGCATTTTCGTGCCTTGCGCATTTTCACAGTGGCTGCCATCAGTGTCTTGTGTTTAACATCCAGGCTGTGTGTTCTCTAAAGTTCTCTTCAGTCTCTTCACAGTTGTGTGAAGGTTTCCTCTATGGACCACTCAGAATAAGCATCACAACGATTATACCACAAGTTACTGGAAACAGACTGGTATGTTTTAAGGCCATGGCACTAAGAACCACAAGTACCTGTGTATGGATCAACAACAACAACAAAAAAAATAATTTCTTTAAAATCTCAACATAAAGTGTCAGGAGCATTATTCAGAATATCCAAGACAGATGTGAACCGAGCCTGGATGCTTAGAAGAAAGGGGAGAACGGGACTGGGGTCTAGATGGGATTGAGTTACGGTCACAGATTCTTCAATTTTGTCATAGAGCCCACAACCGAAATTTCTATTCGAATTTTGCAGTGAAACACAAGAAGCTCAAGAGGTATGTCTGTCCTTTCAGATAGATAAAGGCGCGTCTGTGCAGCACCTAGTGTCTGCGCGTCTGTGTATCTGGAGAGATAGACAGTCACAAAGCATGTATGTATGAGGAAAGAATCAATTCTCATCCGCTGTTATTTGGTTCAATCGTAATTGTTCATTTGTGTATCATGATTATGGTGGCTTGTTTGCTAAAGGAAAATATTTTCAAGGTAGCAAAATAAGAATATTGTTGAAGAAAAGGGAATTTGGGGGATGGCCAATGATTTTTCACTCTTGAACACACACACAAAAATACATTCCATTTATCCAGACAGATCTCTGAACTGTTACTTCAAAGGGACTAAAATGTTCTGCAAATAATTTGGTCCTTAAACCACAGTTCTGCATCGAACATGGAGAACAGGAAGCCCATTCAAATTTTGTTTCTTTAAACCGGTTTTGCATCTTGGCTTCTCATCAAGGACAATGAAATTGGATGTTCGAGTCTCATGTTGATAAACTGCATCTGAGAGTGCCCGCTCTGATCTCTGGGTAAAACTGAGATATGATTCGGTGGACCCCAGTCACTCGGCCTAATCTCTCTATCATGGCAACGGTGGCTCCAGCTTGGTTTAGTACTGAACAACTGCAGAAGGATACTGGAAAGTGATCCCACTCAGCAAAGGTAAGCGTGGAATCCTCCGAAAGCATGCACAAAATGATTGCTATAAAAGAGTGATAAGCAGGGAATACTGTCAAAGCAGAAGTCCAGAGTGCGGGCGGGGCTAAACAGCAAAGCGCAAACATGCAACCCGGAACTGAAATCGTGTCAGCATACCCAGAGAAGCAGAGCTTGTCCAAAACCCAGAGGAAAGTGGCAGGAGACACAGCTGCCAGTCATTCTTACAAAATTAATCTTTCTTTAACCCATCTGGAGAGTTCTCTGGTTTTGTTTATTAATATTGCTTGTGCAGGTACATTGCTAAGCCAGCTACATGGACTCCATCTTTGAGTATCTTTCTTTTCCTTAAATTATGTGTGTCAGTCACTGGAAAAGTAAGGTTTCCAGATAGTTCTCAATTCTTGAAAACAATTTCCTCTCAACTCACACACACAAAAAAATAGGAGGCTGTAACTTCTAATTTCTGGTACTATCTCTTAAGACTGTAGAGCAAAATCCAATTTCATAAAGTCTTTTCTTTCTTCTTTTCTTTATTCCTTTCTCTCTCCCTCCCCCCCCTTTTTTTTTTGTTAAAATTACATTTAAAGTGCATTGACTTCAAATCAGGCAACATCTTATCCTAGCCGAAAGCTGTCCACTTTGTCCTGAAGTTGTATTTGATACAATCATAATGGAAAATTGTAGAACACCAAACTAGAAACGAAGTGCTATTAACAGATGTGATCTCACCAGGGTTCCATTTGTTAAAGAAAACATTGAATATTAATTAAAAGTTAATTAGAACTAATTGCCAATTAGAAAGAAAATGTAATTTGAAGCTACCCACAGCCCTTCTACTATTATTACCTTTGAGAATACTGTACACCCGAGGGCTGGCAAACCTGGTACCTTCCTTCCTGTGGCAGCCCTGTGAAGTCCATCCGTTTACAGTCAACTTACTGCATTAAACCACAGAGCAGGGCAGGCTGCACAAAATGGAATCATTTGTGGAATACAGGCTTCAAAAAGGAAGCAGTGTTTTACTGCGTGGGACTCTCACTGTGGCAGAAAGCAAACTGAGAAAGGTAAATGTAATTGCTTATAATGAAGTTAGGCATACACAGTGACTTCCCTCCATGCATTCCCGTGCTTCTCGGAACAAACAGATTCTTACTCTGTGATCCAGAGTTCCTACAAGGCTTGGGTTGATGCTCATACTTGTGTGCAGTTCTATCACCTGAATCCAGAAACGGTGCGCACATCCAGGCCCGCACAACCGTTTCCTTCCAGCCCAGTGATACAGACAGCTTTTGAATGAAAAGGCAGAATAAATTGCAAAACGTTCTTCCTCCTTTTTGAAAGAGTTGCCAGTGAAAGCACTTACTCTTCTGCTGAAGTGGAAACTGAGGCTGAGGCTGGCAGTCATTTTGTCACCAAACCAAACTGAGACCCAAGACCAGGCAGAAGTAAAAACATGACATCTTAAGGCCTGGAGACCCTGCATTTGAGACCTGACAAATCATTTCCTTTTTATCCCCATTAACTCATTTTAGGTTTTATTTTTAGACACTGAAAACTAAAAAGTCCACTGTTGAAGTTATTGATAAAATTGACCCAGAAGAGAGGGTCATGTGCTCTCTCCATTCAAGTTAAGGGATCTCACCTCTAATGAGACAACCGTGCTTCTGAAAGTACCTCTTGCTTGACTGTTGACAGTGAAGATGACAAAGAACCAGGAAGAGTCTGTTTCTTAGCCATTAACTGGTCCCAGCCTGAAGCTATATTGCTGCTCATATCCATTCAAGGCCCAACAGGGTTCAAGTCACTGACCCCATAGAAATGGTGGTTTAAGAAGAAACAAAGAAATTCACTCTGGTTTTGATTTTTTAAAGAAGGTGCTCTGGACTCTGTTCCTTCCTGGGCCTCCCTGTGTGCTCAGCTTTGACTTTGGCCTAAATCTTCCACACAGAAGCAGCTTCTGAAATTAAAACACCACTAGTCATCTAACTCTCTTCCAAATGAATATCTACAAGATGGCAAATGTGGGCTGGCTTCTCTTTGTTTTACATTTTAATTTTAAAGACATTTACTGATTTCCCATGAAGATTATTCTATTATGTATTCTTTCCAAAGAGAGTCTGCCTTCCTTTACTTTTTATTATGTGTGAGTGTGCACGAGTATGATGTCTCCATACATATGTGTGGCGAGCAAATGACAACTTGCAGGAGTCGCTTCTCTCTTGATACCTTACATGCACCAAGGATGGGATTTGTGTCACCAGGCTTGGAGATGAGCCCCTTCCCCTGCTGGGCCACACTGCCACTCCTTCTGTGTGTTCAGATAAGATTCATGATTCTCTAGAGGCAGATGCCTTTACTGAGTCAATCCCTTTGCTAAGTGAAGCCATGGCTTTTGTGTCTGGTTGACAGAACTTGAACACCTGACAACATTGGTTTTATTTAATGGGACAAATGTGGTAATCGATTAGAAATGATATTAAACACAGGAATTCTGACTTGGCTCATTGATCTATGAGCAGTGATTTACTAATATTTGCATTATTTTAAAAGCCAACTAAACTTCAATAATTTGAGAGAAACTTTGCAGACTAGTTTTTTGTTTTCACATTGCGATTCTAATGTGCAGATAGATAAGTATAAACATTTAAGAAAAAGTATGAGATTTTGTTTTCATACTCAGCATAAATGTTGGACTTGAGTCCTTATATTTATAAAATATGTCTCTTATTAGAAATATCACTGATCTCAGTCTTTGGGGAGCTCTAAGAACATTACACAATAAGATGAAATTCATATTACAAGATCTTGATGTTTCCTTGTGACCCAAAAGATCCATCAGCCAAGTTTAAATGCAGCTAGATGGGTTGCTCAGGTTTCCAATACCGTAACAGTCTTTTTGCCTTAGAGGCTATGAGAAATAGTTAATATTTAGCTTATGATTCACAAAGGCCTTGTGCTTTTTTCTGAGTCTCTATATTACTAAGTTAGAAGATTCCATAAGAAATGGGCAGAATCCTCTCACCAGATAGAAAACTCTTTCCAGCACAATTTTCTTTGACTGTGTCTATTTTAATTGATTCAAAGGGGGAATTAAAAGACTGGCCAATTAAAATTCTAATGGGACATCCCTAGAGTTTACAGAAAACTTTGTCTTTTGAGCTTTTCCTTGAGGTTTAAAAAGAAGGAAATTTGAAATTTATTATCACGTGAAGGTTTTTAAATTAGTCATGGTTACAGATTAAGCACACAATTTTAATGATTTAACATTTATAAATCGTTTTCTCCATCACATGGATGCATTGATGTATATTAAGGAAACAACTGGAAGTATGGTCCTGAGTCTTAGCTGAAATTTAAAGTGCACTTCTGTTTTCAGAAAACAAAGAACTGTGCTCAGTCAAACACATATCATACAATATTGAAACCATATTCAACCTGCTTTCCTATTACCCCTCTGGAAGGCAGTTTTGAAATTTCCTCTGGACAGCCCAGTATCTCACTGTTATCATTTACATAGCATGATTTCTCCTGTAAGTTTGTCAGCCTCAGATCAGCCATACCAAGGAAGAGGACAATGACAGACAATGTAGAAGAGGCAGATAACACCAACGTCATTTATATTTATGTCTGGAATGCATTCGCTGCTGTCCTTTCCCCCCTCGAACATTTACCTTCCTAATTATGTTTTACTCAGTCTAATCTTTAAATTAATTTGAATTCCCCGAGCTCGCTGCTGACAGTGAGAAGAATGGAGAAATGCTCCTGAAGGGAAGGAGAAATTAGATTACATAATAGTGATCGCCCGTGTTCCTGCGCCACCTCGCCGTGTACGATGGGATTTGGTTTCTCTTCACTAAGTCTGTCCCTACCACGATGAGGCAAACAGAGAGTTGTATACATTAGGGAAACAAATGGCATCTGACAGGGTCTGGCTCCTCCACAGATCTGCAGCTGTGCTGCTTGGGGGAAGCCCCCTCCGAGCAGAGCCTGAGATGTTTTGTTCACTGATGCGAGCGCCACGAACGGGGCTGGGCAACCATTGAACACATGGATATGATAGAGCCCAATAATCTAGTTATTATTATTATAATCTGCAAAGCCACTTCTCAGCCACCCTACTTTGTTCCTACGACCCCAATGGCCAGGACAGGAAGGACCAAATCAACGATCTGTCCCTGTACGGCAAGTTCTGAGGCAACCTAGAAGCTGGTAGAGAGGCCACCAGAAAACGTGATTCCTGGTGATAAACCATTTCCCACAAGAACTTTAGAAAATAAAGAATTGATTAATAATCTGGGTGGGCTCAATGGGAAAGGAAGTCCAAGAAATGCCTGAAGTTAATACAGCCTCCAGAACCTTTCCCTATTCTGTTCCCTTTCTCCTTTGCTTTTAGAATCATCCTTCGGGGGAGGGAGTGGAGAGGAGAGGGCATGTGATCACTGTGGCAGCTATGTTTGCGATGCCACCCACCCCAACACAGGCATACCCTCCATGAAGCTAGAGTATAGGGTATTTGTTGGAAACAACTTAGGATTTTTAAAAATATGGTATCAGTACTGGGATTCTGAAAAACAGCTTTATCCTCCTAGCTACCTAAAGAGTCAGCAGACTGAACAGAGTTTTTCATATCATATCTTTGTTAATGATGGGTTCGTCATAATTTCAAGTGTTTTGATTATGTCGTATTTAATATCCTTAAGGTCTGTAATTGCCTACTGCTTATTTTCAGTTATAGAATAGAGCACACATTAGCAGTGACTGGCTGTGTAACCTTATTAGTTTCGGGCAGATGGGAGAAATGTTCAGCTTCTATCTTTTCATGTGCTTTTCTCATATTCTGTTTAAAAATTCTACATTTAGCCAAAACTCTATTAGTGGCGATTCTATTCCCATGGTCTATATTCATTTTCTTTGTGTGATGTTTTGTTTTCTTGTTGGAGTAATTAATAAGTTTTAAGGCAATTTTGTTATTAAATCCATTAAAGAGCAATCAATCAATCAGTCCCCATCACACTCAAATTACTGCCATCCTTAAAATTACACCAGCGCTCAGAAAACACATTCCTGATTTTTGTTGTTTCAGCCCTGCCTCAGGTTGATAAAGTCTAGTCTTACAATAGCAAAGACATCTGGTTTTTTTTGGCAGAAATAAATTAATCATATAAGAGTGAGCTTGTACCAGTCTCTTACGGAAAAATACTGACAATGATACCAAACAAGGGAAATTATGAGGGCAGCGATGTATAATTGTGGTTGTCTGTGTTTAAGGGGGAGGAGGGATATAATTTCCTCGTTGTTCTAAAATCTAGAGGATGTGACATTTAGCATGTCTTGGGGTTCCAAAGGTGAAGTACACACAGTCAAAACCACCAATGAAGTAATTATACTACTCATACGTTCTTGACAAAGCATAAAATAACTTGTTTTCTTCTTTCACGTGTAGCATTGTTATATCAAAAATTAAAAGAAAGGAGGAACTGGTCCACGGAAATTCTGTTCTTAGCAAAACTGACCACTTAGTTTTCTTTTCCTACTCAAGCAAAATTTATGTCTTCTGGAGAGAAATAGAACTCTTAGGTAATGGTATAAATTTATAGCACAGTTACTATGTTAATACTGAGATTTTATAATTAGTGTTTGGATTCCTACTGAGACAGATGAATTTGTCATTTTATAGAACAAATTTGTACATTGATTCTGAAGTTCTGCTGTTATAGAATGTATGCATTCAGATATAGGAGAAGATGCGACATAATAATGATGATGATAATACATGCTTATAAAATATTGCATAAAGCATTTAGTTTGAAGGGCAGCTGATAGGCTCACAGCTGACTGCTCTATTTGAAAGTGCATTCTTTTGTCCTATTATTTTCTTTTTCACATTTTCAAAGAGAATTCTTTCTACCTTAGTTACATCCAAGGAAAAGAAAAATGTTCCAAAATCTATTCACCAGAAGATACTGACTTCTGACCCCAAATGGATGCCCGAGAATGAACGCATCTAATAGAATGATTCTCTGATGCTATCAGAGCAATTGAAATAAAAATCTTCTCTTAGGTCTTTGATTTTAAATACTCAAGTCACCACATTTAATAATTGCACTGCACTACAATTAATACTGCTTATTTATTCTAATGAGTCATTGTTTACCATCTCAAGCTATTAGTTTAGCTTAAGGTCTTGAGTCTAAAAGCACTATTTTTCGCAAAACACTTAAAGCAATCGTAAGTCCATGGAAGCCTTCTGTATAACCTATTTTACTGACAAACAATTACATTTTAGATTGAAGAGGTGAAATGATTAAGAATATTTGACTTAGTTGCCATGACAGCATGCATTTTTCATCAGGCACAGTGTAATTACTACAATTTCAATGATGTAAAATCAAGAAAGATGATAACAAACAGCAGAACCGTGGAGATATTGCCATTGCAACCAGGTTGCCATAGCAACAGTGATAATAATCCTGGTGATAGATGTTTTCTCTTGCTCTTTCCATTTTGTACGGTTATAACATTCAGAGCCAGTTTTTACCACAGCTTTTTATAGTTTATTAGACTGTCAAAATAGTTTATGAGATGTTGTTGCAAAGGAAATGACTGAGTTCCGCAGCCTAATAAAAACGCCAAATACTCTGTTTACATACTGCGCCAGCACTTAACAAACATTAAAAAATTGTATGAAAAATGATTTGATATTGTATCTGTATTAATCAATTTGCAAGGCATAAGCTTTGTCACTGAAGGTCAAAGAATAGTTTCCAAGCCGTCCATTTGCCGAGTTTTCTTAAAGTTCATTCTTGACGTAGCATTTGGCAACCCCCTTCACCTGGATATAGTATCCACTACCTGCAGGAAATACTGTGCACAACCACAAGATAAACAGTTACAGAGAATTAAAACCACACTTGCTCCTCAAATAGTTTTGGGAAATATTTAGATCGTGTGGCCAGAAGTACTCTCTTCATGAACATTTTAAGATAACCCCTTTTGAAGGTACAACCAAAGACAGTGGAATAATACTGAAATGATTTCAGCTATGAGGAGCGTGAGTGTAAAACATTTGACGAGGAAACCTTCAGTAGCCTAATACACACCACCTGAGGACACACTGTGTAAAATTATCAGTCATCACGATGAGGCAGTAGGACCATCATTATTGCACAGACCTGTATCTCTCATGAGCATCTTCCAGTTGTCAAGGAAAGACATGGCAGAATATACTCCAGGGCAGGTCTACCAGAGGCTTTGTCTCTAAGCAAAGGCGCCCAAAGGCACATGTCTTCACTGGAGCCCTTGACATGTATGGAAGTCCTGGAAAGTTCTCATCAGCAGACTGCAGGAAATAGAGGAAGGCTTTACAAACACTGCCTCGGCTTCTCTGCAGCAAACAGAACTCACTGCACAGTTTCGGTGAAAGGGCAATTCTGAGGTCACTGCCAGTTTCCCCTAAAAATATGCAAAGATTGCAAAGAATTTTCAAGGTTAGCCCCCTCCCTTCATCTATTCACCGAAGATGATAGGCCTTCCCTCTTTAGCCCTCTGCCAAGGATAAGCCCTCTCTCTTCATCCATCTGTTTGTCCCCTACAATATTTTCTATTTGGAGAGAACTAGAGTCGGTTAGACTGCTGTAAAAGTTCATATTGCTGAAATATGAGAGCATGGCCTACTCATAGTTAGAACTTGCTAACAATAGAAGTAAACTAAAGACTTTAGAACCCCAGAAGGGCTTCTTTATCTTTTAATTTATTTTTCTCCCAAACAATACACCCAGAGGGCAGTTTCCCCTCCCTCTACTCCCCCCAGGTCCCCTTGCCACCTCCTTCGCCCCAGATCCACCCCTCTTCCATTTTCCTTCGGAAAAGAGCAGGGCCTCCCAAGAATATCAAAGGACGATAGTCTGCACGTTATAGTTGTGTGCTTTTGTTATCTGTTCTAAATGTTCGTGGACAAGAAAGGCCTACAGATTTAGGAACAGGAGTCTAAGTGACTTCCCTTCCCTGCTGATAGGGGAGCAGGACTGCAACGTCACACACTGTGAACTCGTGCCCACAATAGAATTAGCAGGAGTTCAATATGATAACAAAGACACCCCTACCAGTAGCTTCCAGGTTCCATTGCTTCTCAGGCCACAGAGAAGCACCAAGAATTGTGGCCAGACATGTAAAGTAGGGAGGCAAAGAGATAAAGAAGGCAGAATTTGCACCTGCTCTTCAACCAGACAAATGGTCTACAAACAGATTGCTTATGCACAAACTCTGTTCAGTTGTTATTTTCAAAATTATGATTTTAGCAGTGTAAAGATAAGAATATATGTGCATTAACCATAAACCAACCCATTCATCAGAATACTTCACAGTTGATAGCATTGAATTTCTATTGAAAATAGACTGTGGGTCACTAAATGACAATCTTCTGTGACATGCTCGCTC
The DNA here is from genome assembly GCA_004026605.1 of Ondatra zibethicus. Taxonomy (NCBI): domain Eukaryota; kingdom Metazoa; phylum Chordata; class Mammalia; order Rodentia; family Cricetidae; genus Ondatra; species Ondatra zibethicus. The sequence goes on from PVIU01006914.1 coordinate 79,835, forward strand.
TGGTGAGTTTAAACTAGGAGGGACACCTTTTCTCATATATTCCAGCTGTTTAGAGGAACATAGTATTCTTCGAATTTAGCCTAGGAAACGTCATCCCTCTAGTTCATGAATTTGTTATATTGATAAATGGTATTTTTTGTAGCACAAAGCCAAAGAATATCATGCTTTAAGCTATCCATCTCATTTATTAACAACAAGCACTCAGGAAACTATTTCCAAAGAACAGTTGAAGAACTTAGAATATATACATGGTTGTTAAAACAATAATGAAGCGAAGATCTAAGTCTAGACAAGAGAATATTGTAGCTCACTTGAGATCCAGGGGACATTCAAAGCCTCTGGAAGAACCCTCACCATTACTCAACGTCAAGTTGGCCTTTATTCTTTCCTCCAGAGAGAATTCTTTATCTATAATCATAAGAAAGTGTCCTGTCCTAGGAAGTAATGTGTTTCTTAGCTTGAATTGCTTTGATATATAGTTATGCCATCGTATGTAACTCACAAAACTGCCCCGCTGGGATGTTCTTTATTTAGTAGCTAAAGAGCAGTAACCCTAATCCTTCACATTGGAGTTCACTGAAAAGAAACGCAAGGAAACAGGAAATGATAGCGATTGGAAGAAGGCAAATATGATCCAGTTACAATACATCATCGTTAAAACAAAGCTGGAGATAACAGTAAATATTTGCTTCTATTCAATTTTCCATAAAACTGGAGAGAAATTAGAGGCAGCAAAACATTATGGAAGTTAAAATAAAATTTTTATAAACACGATGTTAAGTAGTCTTAATAATGTTGCAACTATTTTATTTTCAGCTGAAAGTTGCTTGTCTAATTTTACAGATGAGAGTATATGGTACAGAGTTCATGATACTAGGAACTCCTGGGCCTATGAAAACCTTTGAAACAATAATAAACACACCCATCAGAAATGGAACTCAAGTAACCTCCAGTGATAGAAGAATTATTACAATGTTATTGTAAGAAACAAATTGGGCTGAAGAGTGTGAAGAAAAACAGTGTTCTCTTTGTAGTCTGCAGCCAAAATAGTACCAGTGGTAATTGGTAGCTTGAGATACATCCAATTAAGAGTGAGAATCAGTAATGTTCCAGAACCTCATTCTCCTGTTGTATGCTGTGGCTTGTGTGAAAGGGAACTTGCAAGTCATATGGTGCCTGCCTGCCTGTTTACTCTCGGCCTTTCATATTCTTCTTATTTTACATGCTTTTCTGAGCTTTTTAAAAAATTTGCACATTACAATTGCATATACTTTTAGGACACCATATCTAATGATTAAAGAAATTAGTGTTTCTCTCTTTCCACCTTGTCATATCTTTGGGTTGAAATCCTTAAAAATTATCTCCTCTGGGTCTTCAGCTGCGATATTAAACACTAGAACTTAGCCTAGCCAGGTAAGGAAGGTTGGGATCTGTTGCATCTCATATCTGGGTTCCTGTCTTCCTGCTCTCCTTCTGTTCTTCCTCCCTGTCTCTTCTCTCTCTCTCCAATCTTACAAATTCAACAACTTCACCTCCACAACAGAGAATGTGCTATGTTTGTCCTTGTGTGTCTGTCCCATTTGATTACAATGTCCTCTGATTTTATGTGTTGCTGTGAATGACAGGATTTCATTCCTTTTTTAATGATGGTCAGCTTCCTACTTTACTAGCCTTAAAATACTTGAGAATTTTCTGAGAAACCATCATTATCATTTCAGAAGCTTGAGAGCATTTTTGAAAGTCCAACTTTAATTCTAATTATGTATAGTGACAGACATCTTGTATTTCCTTCTGTTTCCATCTGCACCTATCCTTTGTGTTTGGGAGCATCTATTCTTACACGTCCCTGGCGAGATTTAGGTCTAATTCAGGATGCTGAAATGTCTGTAATTAATACTCTGAGATGGTCAGGTTACTTACAACCTGTTTGCTCAAATAGTTTATCAGGTGCATTCACCTAAAACGTGATGAGATGATGTGAGTCAAAGGCAACCGGTGTGCAACTGTTCTCAACAACAGGGTCCTCCAAGACTTTCACGTAGGGTCAGAGTTTGCAAAGAACCAGCCCCAAAGCAACATCTTGACCTTCTGGAACCACAGTAAACAATTGTCTACTGTTAATGTCACTTTTATGAGTCACCTTTGTGGTCCACATGATGATTACCAAGAACGCTGAGGGGGCTGCCTCCATTTTAGTGCTTAGCACAGCTTTATTTTGTGCATGATTCATGGAGGAAAAAGCTAAATAATGCAAATTCATCTGAAGCTGATTTCTCATGTGGGATAAGAATTCCTTATCTCCAATGCTTAGGACAAAAACACTTGGAATTTGAAATGTGAGGGTTTTGGAGCATTTGAATATTCATATTGAGGCATCTTTTTAGGGACCCAAGGCATAACAAGAAATTCATTAGTGTGTTCGTAACACACAGCCTGAGTGTTTTTTATGGTTGGCGTGCTTGCTTTCTGACTGGAAGTCATCAGGTATGGAATTTTTCATCTGTGGATTAAATTAGCTTTTAAACTTTTTGGATCATAAAGTATTCTTTTTATTTTGGACTTCAGATCAGGGCTCATCAACCTATATTAAAATTTTCTACACAATTCAAAAGTTTTCAGGTAAGTATATGTTGCATTTAATATATATTTTAGAATGTACAGGTCCTGCATGAGTCTGTATCAGGCCCTCTTAATATATATTATGGCTTCCAGTGTAGCAATTTAGGATATTCATAAATGTGTGGCTGAGTGGGTGTCTGATTTTTTATGCCTTCTCTTGGTCTCTTTGCCTTATGTTGATTTGTCCTATCCAACTTTGATGTTATAGTTTTGATTTTCTTATTATATAATTTTTATATTCTAAAAATGAATAAAAGGGAACCTAGTCACTAGGGTAAAAAGTTAATAACTCAACTACCATTTATACCTGTGTAATAGGAAAAGTCAGTTTTCTCCATTGGAGTGACACTTGGTATATCAACTACTCCGGAGTAGGCCTCGGGTTCAAGTAATTGACCAACATACAATGGACTTCACAGGATTTTTGTTGTTGGTGGTGGTGGATTTGTGTGTGTGTGTCTGTGTGTGTGTGTGTGTGTGTGTGTGTGTGTGTGCTTTTATTTAATTAGAGTTTGGTGTTTTTTGGGAGGGGTGTTTTTTAACTTGATTTTTTTAGTTGTGGGTTTTTTATTATTATTGTATTGGGCTTTTGTTTGTTTATTCAAGAAAGAACTTAAAGTTGCTTGGGTTGAGGGGGGAGAGAATCTAGAAGGACTTGGGAGAGGGGATGAGAATGAACAAAATAAATTTAAAAATGATTTTAAATAATAAAAACACAACTAAAATATTTTTTTTTAAATCCTATAACTTCTAAACCTAGCAGAATTGCACATACCTATAAGCCCAGCATTCAAGGGCTGAAGCAGGAGGATAGTTGTGAGTTCAAAGCCAATCTGGGCTACAAGGCAATACCCTGTCTCAAAGAAATAAATATGAAATTTTTATTTATTGAAACAAACGAAAGACAATAGACACTAAAACATAACTTTAGAACCTCAATTCTAAGCTACACATTATAGACACTGATCACTGAATTTCCAGGACTTAGTGCAACCATCTTTAAAATAGTTGCAAATATTTCAGAGGAGATAGGGTAAAAGTTGTGGAAATTGTCCTTTTTGCTTCCCCATAGCCCCTCACGTTTGCATTTCAAACCTGAAACATGAGGGCAGTTATTATTAATAACATTTTACAACACTCAGCCATTTATGGTTTAAGAAAATGAGAAAAATTAAACTCAAGATTTAACAATAACTGCTGAAGTTTCAAGTCACTTCTGCACATGTGGGATTTTACAGTGAGTATTTCTGTCTTGTACGCTTCATCTTGTCGTTTTCCACCAACTGTTATTCCGTTTACTCTCGTGAAGTTTCATCCCAGATCATGGTTTGGAGGCTGCGTGTCCATATGAGACAGTAAGTATTTCAAGATGTCAGTTGAATCTGATGCTTTCTGGCTGCATAGCTTAAGGAATTTGGGGAATCCCAGGTCAGATTACTTCTTCAGAGTTATACAAACAACTCTGATTTCCAAGCCGCTCCATAAAACTTTACATACTTTGTTTCATGCTTGAGTTTTCTTTGACGCCTCAGTTCGCGTTCTTATTGGGCTTGTATATTTTTTTCTGGCCGGAAAACATGAAGGAAATTGCAATAATGCAGGCCATGTAAAAACTCAGTTGTAACCCTGTCTATTTATTGCTTAACACTATCTGAACTCTGAACAGGGGAGACTAGATTAGATCATTCTCTTAATTCAATGCCAATCTCATGTTTAAAGACAAAGAAGGCCGTCAGCAATTAAAACAAAGAAAGAAGACCCAATAACACAAAACGGAATTCCAATGTTTTCTTTGGCTCACTGAGCATATTTGTCATTTTATTGGATTCATTTCCAAGAAGTAAAATAATAAGACAGTCTGAAATTTTGCTAGGAGGGACTGCTAAAAATGAGAAGTTCCCTTTCCCTAAAATAAGCTCCTAAGCTTCTGGAAGGCACTGGTGAAACCCTCAGCCTTCCTCCTCTGCCGTCTGAAAGCTTTCTAATCTCAGCTGCATAGAAGGTCCTTCGTGTCATGGATGCCCTCCCCCCAAGAAATCGAACTTACTAGAATGTGATAACAGTGCCTGTTGAGGAGCATGGAGGAGTCTCAGATAACCATCTGTGCTTCTAGCTGTTCCTTTACAAAAGGATAAAAGTGAGACAGGGTCATGCTTAGATACTTGATTCCGTCCCCGTGACTCCGGAGGCGCAGGCATGGACCCGTCTTCTCCAGGAGTGGTGACAGGAGTTCTGTGTCGTTACCATCCTGGGAAGCTATCGGTTCTGATCCCTTGGATGACACAACTTAGTGTGTTATCATTGGCTCATAGAGTATGTTAAAATTTTCTTAGGATTTCTGATGATTTATTCCACTTCGTCCCAGGGCCATGTCACTGTCCCTTTTTATCTCCACTCTGACTGTAGGCTTCCTGCAACCGCTTTCAAATTCCCTCTTCCATACTCAGTATCAAAACAAAGAAGCTTGAAAAAATGACGTCTATCTTAATTCATTGTTTGGCATCCTTGAGAATTCAATGAGTTTTCTACTTCTGAGTTAGAAAGAGCCACATTTGGACCATCGACTTAGAAAACAACAAGATAATAGTGAAAAATCCGTTGTATAAACTGGCACCCAGTTTCAGACTGGAATCTACATCCCAAAGATCTAAGAATCACACTTAGCATATAATACCGTGACATTAAGATTCAGTTTTCAAGCCTTGCCCTAGCTCTTTAACACCAGATTCCTGATGAGCAACATGAGCAATGCCTTAGAGCTTTCTGGATTCTCACGTCCTGCCCTGCCTCAGTTTCACAGAATTGGCAAGGATCAGACGTGTCCCCAATGGTCTAAGTTTTTACAGGTTCTACCGGTACCTCTGATGCCCACAGAATTTGACAATCAGCATCCTAGAGAAAGGGATTAGTTTGAACCTGCACATCCGAATTAAGAGGCCCAGCTGTGGAAGGAGACATCGTGCCAAGTCTGCTAAGGAGAAATTTTATCCTGGAGGTTCTTAACATACGACATATGGCCCCTGTCCATGCTGTATGTTATAATCACCCAGGAAACTTGAAACAACTGATGCCTGATCCTTACCACAGGCCAATTATATCAGATTTTTTTTAGGGTGGACTCCTGGCAGGGAGGTACTTCCAAAGTAGCCAGGTGACTGATGCGTGCAACCAAGGCTGACAATCTGATTTGCCCTAAGGATCCTCCAGATCAAATGTAAGAGACATTTTTGGGTCCCAATTTCTGTGATTGCAACTATCGCAGCTCAAACCCTGCCCTTGCCTATCCACTGTGTGCTCAGTCTGGAGAACTCTTTTGCCTAGTTTAGTATATCTGTCTTACACAGTATCTTTTGAGTGGAAGCTGGGCATTTTCTTATGTCTGATCCAGCCTCTGCGTCAGTTTTCATCAAATAGGGGCCCATGCATCAAGTCCCAGGAGATAAGCGCCTCTACCGTCATGTTTTACCTTTTAGCTTGGACTGGGAGTATAAATAAGACCTTGTTCTGTGTCCCACGGCAGGACTCTCCTCTCCTTTAGTTCTGTTAGACTGCTTCAAGTCTTAAGTCATAAATCACTCCAAACTCATCTCTCATAGTTTGAAATTGCTTTTCTTATTAAAACAACAAAAAAGATTATCCTCCCTTAGTCCTCACTGGACTCACAATAAATATTAATTCATCAGAAAGGGAGGTGGCTATTCATGTGGTAATTTATCTCTGTGAATATACCCTCTTTGATACAGGCTTAATGATAAAATTATTCAAGTCATGCAGTGAAAGTGAAGATTTTGCAGGATGGTTCTGGAGTGAGGCTTTGGGGGGGCGTTGTAGCACAATCTATTATATCATTTGGGGTTACTTAAGGAAAGCAGAATCCCCTGCACACCACACACAGATAGATGTAGAATTTAACCAGAGTCATTATTTTAGGAAAAAAAAATCCTAGGTAATCTGGTTGCATAGTAAAGCTTCAGAAGCATTAGTACTGGAAATGCTGAAGAAATTGCCTTGAATTTATATTAGAGAAGCAATTTTACTTAGTAACTATAAATCCTCCAAATATTTGACACACTAATTAAAATTGCAAATAAATTAGACTTTTCTCCCTCATTTAATGGAAAATGAGCTAGAAATGAACATATGTGGAGAAAACTGTGCTCTTAGGAAATTAAAGCTTCCTTGCTACAGAATATATACCCTGTATTGGAACAGGAACTCAGGGCATTGGACGCAAGGAGTAACTCCAGGAGCACGCTGGATTAAGGCAGGGGACCAATGCTACTGGTGTTGGAAATGTGTATGAATGCTGGAGTAGTTCAAAGTTTGGATTTCTTGCTTCAGATACTTGACAAGCACGATGGAACATTGATGACATGCTCCACACAGGGTGAGATGCAAGCAATGTTTGTCTTCACTATGCTCCTGGCCAAAACATTAGAGGTATGCAGGCTGTTGTCAAGTGATGTTGATTTTAAAAGTCACATTAGGACTCTGGGTAAGAAGAAAGGGAGGTGGACTGTCAATCATGACAGTCCCACATCTCCCCCAGTCTCATCCCCAGCTTTTTTTTTTCTGGGGAGAAGTGTCATTTATTCAGGTTCCATTTTAAAGTCACCTTCACATTATTACATTTAAGATTAAAATAATTTTAATACAACTACCACTAGCACTTCGATTTGATGGTGGCTTTTTTTGCAGGCATTTTGGAATTCTTTTTTTTCTTTTTCCCTCAATTTTTATTTTTCTATTCAAAAATTGACACTTCCTCCCCTTCTCCCATTCCCCTCCCACTCCCCCACTAACCCTCCTCCCTCCCCTTCCATCCTTAAAGAGGGCAGGATACCCTGCCCTGTGGGAAGTCCAAGGCCCTCCCCCATCCATCCCAGCCTAGGAAGGTGTACATCCAAGCAAACTAGGGTTCCAATACATGCAGAAGAGATAGGTTCCAGTGCCATTATCGATGGCTTCCCAGCCCGTTCCCATTGGCAGCCACATTTAGAGTCTGGTTTGATCACATGCTCGTTCAGTCCTGGTCCAGCTGGATTTGGTGAGCTCCCATTAGATCAGGCACACTGTCTCATTGGGTGGACCAACCCCTCGTGGTCCTGACTTCCTTGCTCATCTTCTCCCTCCTTCTGCTCTTCAACAGGACCTTGGGAGCTCAGTCCATTGCTCTGATGTGGATTTCGGTCTCTGTCTCTATCTCCATCCATCGGACAAAATTTCTATGGTGATATTCAAGATATTTATCAGTGTGACTATGGGACAAGGGCAGTTCAGGCACCCTTTCCTCTACTGCTCAAGAACCTAGCCGGGGACATCCCTGTGTACATCAGGGATCCCCTCTAGAGCCATGTCACTTGCCAACCCTAAAATGGCTCCCTTAATGTAGATATCTTCTTCCCTGCTCCAATATCTGCCCTTCCTCCATCTCCCCCTCCCACTCCCCCAAGCCCTCCCCTGTCCTTCCCTTCTCCCTTCCCCCAACCCCACTCCCACCCCCATGCTCCCAACTTTTGCCCAACTATCTTGTTTGTTTCCAGTTTCCAAGAGGATCTATATATGTTTTTCTTTGGGTTCACCTTGCTATTTGGCTTCTTTAGGCTTGTGAACTATAGACTTAATGTCCTTTGTTTATGGCTAGAGTCCACTAATAAGTGAATACATACCATATTCATCTTTTTGGGTCTGAGTTATCTCACTAAGGATAGTATTTTCTATTTCCATCCATTTTCATGCAAAATTCAAAATGTCATTGTTTTTTACTGCTGAGTAGTACTCTAATGTGTATATGTTTCACACTTTCTTTATCCATTCTTCCATTGAGGGGCACCTAGGTGTTTCCAGGTTCGGCTATTACAAACAATGCTGCTATGAACATAGTTGAACAAATGCTTTTGTAGTATGCTTGGGCATCTCTTGGGTATATTCCCAAGAGTGGTATTGCTGGGTCTGGAGGTGGGTTGATTCCCAATTTCCTGAGAAACCGCTACACTGATTTCCAAAGCTGTTGCACAAGTTTGCATTCCTACCAGCAATGGATGAGTGTTCCCCTTACTCCACATCCTCTCCAGCATAGGCTATCCTTGGTGTTTTTGATTTTAGCTATTCTGACAGGTGTAAGATGGTATCTCAAAATTGTTTTGATTTGCATTTCCCTGATTGCTAAGGAAGTTGAACACGACCTTAAGTGTCTTTTGACCATTTGAACTTCTTCTGTTGAGAATTCTCTGTTCAGATCATTACCCCATTTTTAATTGAGTTATTTAGGATTTTAATGTCTAGATTCTTGAGTTCTTTATATATTTTGGAGATCAGACCTTTGTCTGATGTGCGGTTGGTGAAGATCTTCTCCCCTTCACTAGGTTGCCTTTTTGTCTTAATGACAGTGTCCTTTGCTTTACAGAAGCTTCTCAGTTTCAGGAGGTTCCATTTATTCATTGTTGCTCTTATTGTCTTTGCCACTGCAGTTATATGTAAGAAGTGGTCTCCTGTGCCCATGAATTGCAGGCTACTTCCCACTTTCTCTTCTATCAGGTTCAGTGTGGTTGGATTTATATTGAGGTCTTTAATCCATTTGGACTTGATTTTTGTGCATGGTGATAGATAAGGATCTATTTTCATTCTACAGGTTGACATCCAGTTATGCCAGCACCATTTGTTAAAGATGCTTTCTTTCTTCCATTGTATAATTTTAGCTTCTTTGTCAAATATGAGGTCTTCATAGGTTTCTGGATTAATATCTGGGGCTTCAATTCGATTCCATTGGTCAACGTCTCTGTTTTTATGCCAATACCAAGCTTTTTTCACTACTGTAGCTCTGTAATAGAGTTTGAAGTCTGGGATGGTAATGCCCCTGGAAGTTCCTTTATTGTATAGGATTGTTTTGGCTATCCTGGGCTTTTTGTTTTTCAATATAAAGTTAGTTATTGTTCTCTCAAGGTCTATGAAGAATTTTGTTGGGATTTTGATGGGGATTGCATTAAATCTATTGATTACCCTTGGTAAAATTGCCATTTTTACTATATTGATCCTATCAATCCAGGAGCATGGGAGATCCTTCCATTTTCTGATATCCTCTTCAATTTCTTTCTTCAAGGCCTTAAAGTTCTTGTCAAATAGATCTTTCACTTCCTTAGTTAGTGTAACCCCAAGATACTTTATGCTATTTGTGGCTATCGTGAAAGGTGATGTTTCTCTGATTTCCCTCTCTGCCTCTTTATCCTTTGTATAGGAGGGCTACTGATTTTTTTTGAGTTGATCTTATATCCTGCCACATCACTGAAGGTATTTATCAGCTGTAGGAGTTCTTTGGTAGAGTTTTTGGGGTCAGTTATGTACACTATCACATCATCTGCAAATAATGAAAGTTTGACTTCTTCCTTTCCAATTTGAATCTCCTTGATCTCCTTATGTTGTCTTATAGAACTTCAAGCATTATATTGAAGAGATATGGAGAGAGTGGACAGCCTTGTCTTGTTCCTGATTTTAGTGGAATGGCTTTGAGTTTCTCTCCATTTAATTTGATGTTCGCTGTAGGCTTGCTGTATATTGCTTTTATTATATTTAGATATGGTCCTTGTATCCCTCATCTCTCCAAGACCTTTATCATAAAGGGGTGTTGAATTGTGTCAAATGCTATTTCAGCATCTAATGAAATGATCATATGGTTTTTTTCTTTCAGTTTATTTATATGATGGATTACATTGATAGATTTTCGTATGTTGAACCAGCCCTGCATCTCTGGGATCATAATGATCATAATGGATAATTTTTTTGATGTGTTCTTGGATTCGGTTTGCCAGTATTTTATTGAGAATTTTTGCATCGATGTTCATGAGTGAGATTGGTCTGTAATTCTCTTTCTTGCTTGCGTCTTTGTGTGGTTTTGGTATCAGGGTAGCTTCATAAAAAGAGTTTGGCAATGACTCTTCTGTTTCTAGTATGTGAAACACATTAAGGAGTTTAGGTATTAGCTCTTCTTGGAAGTTCTGGTAGAATTCTGCATTAAAACCATCTGGTCCTGGGCTCTTTTTGGTTGGGAGGTTTTTGATGGCAGCTTCTATTTCCTCACGGCTTATAGGTCTATTTAAATTGTTCACCTGGTCTTGATTTAATTTCAGTATATGGTATTTATGTAGAAAACTGCCCATTTCTTTTACATTTTCCAATTTTGTGGCATACAGGCTTTTGTAGTAAGACCTAATAATTCTCTGGATTTCCTCAGTGTCTGTTGTTATGTCCCCCTTTTCATTTCTGATCTTGACAATTGGAGTGTTCTCTCTCTGCCTTTTGATTAATTTGGACAGGGGTTTGTCGATCTTAGTTTGAGAGAATCAAACTAATCATCCCCAGCTCTTTAACAGATCACCTGCTGTGGCCTCTCCTCACTCTTTGTCTCCATTCCCAGGGGACTAAGCTGATCTAGGAAGAAGACTGTACTTTCTTAACTCCTGTGGTCCCTGTCAGTCCTCCTCCAGGCCATCTCTATTCCTTTCAACTCCCAACACACAGAAATGTATAATAACCTGAGGTCACATCTAGCAGAATATCAGAAGAACCCTTACCAGGCAACACACAGCTACCATGTTCTCCTAAGAACCAGAGAAGACAACAGAAACAAAGGAACAAAACACCCACCCAACCAAGACAAGGCAAGGAAGGTATCAGCACCTAGAATAACAGTCTTCCCAAACGCAGATGCCTACACACCAGCACAAAAACAGAATTGATAACAGCCAGGAAAATATGAATTCACTGGGGTACAGCATCCTTACTACAACAGACCATGAGGATGGCAACATAGGTGAGAAAGACTTTTAAATAAACTTCATAAAAATGATGGAGATCATTAAAGAGAACATGAATAAGTCCCTTATAGAAATATATGAAAAAATAAACAAATAGTGGAAGGAAATGAATTAAACTCTCCAAGACCTTAAAGTGGAAACAGACTCAAAGAAAGAAAAGCCAAACTCAGTGAAATCTAGAAATGGAAAAAATTTACGAACCCAAGCAGGAACTTCAGAGACAAGACAACAGAATACAAGAGATGAAGCAAGAATGTCAGACAATAAAGACACAATTGAAAACGTGGATACCTCTGTCGAAGAAAATGATAAATCTAAAAAACACCTGGCATGAAACATCCAGAAAAATCTGGGAGACCATTAAAAGACCCAATCTAAGATTCATAGGAATAGAAAAAGGAAAAAAATATCCAAGTCAAAGGCTCAGAAAATAGTTTTAACAAAACCTTAGAGGAAAACTTCCCTAACCTAAAACGGAGATGCCTATTAGGGTACAACAATCATCAGAACACCCAACAGAATGGATCCGAAAAGAAAATCCCTTAGCATATAATAATCAAACACTAAACATATAGAACAAAGAGGTATTAAAAGCTGCAAGGGAAAAATTAACTTATAAATATAGACCTCTTAGAATTACACTTGACTTTTCAATGGAGATGCTAAAAGCCAGAAAGATCTGGATGTGTGTTCTACAAACTCTATGAGGCCACAAATGCTGGCCCAGAATACTATACACAGTAGAATTTTCAATCAAAATAGATGAAGAAAATAAGACATTACACGGTAAAACCAAATTTAAACAATATCTATCTTCCAATCCAGCCCTACAGAAGGTGCTCTAGGCCATTTAAGGAGATTAGCCAAACCCAAGAAACCACACACACACACACAGAATCCCAGACCAGCAAATCAAAGAGAGGGAAACACACACACACACACACACACACACACAGACAAACACCACCACCACCCCCAACAACAACAGTAATTAGCAAACACTGCTCATTGATATCTCTCAACATCAATGTTTTTAATTTCCTAGTAAAAAGATACAGACTAACATAATCGATGTGAAAACAGGATTCTGCTACATCCAAGAAACATGCCTTAACATCAAAGATGTATATTACTTTATAGTAAAGCGTGAAAATGATGCTCTAAGCAAATAAATATCAAAAGGAAGCTGGTGTAGCCATTTAAATATGTGACAAAATATACTTTAAATAAAACCTAATTGTAAGAAGGTATACTATATTATCACCAAAGGAGAAATTCACCAAGAGGACATTAGAATCCTTAACATCTATGCACCAAATACAAGGGCACCCAAGTTCATAAAAGAAAGACAACTACAGCTTACAGTCAAATCCCATGTTGACCCTCATCACTGATAGTGGGAAGCTTCAGTACCCCACTGTCACCAACAGACATGTCATCCAGACAAACACTCCAGAGAAATCCTGGAGCTAAGGGACATAATAAAACAAATGGACCTAACAGATATTTACAGACATTTTCAGCTAAGCACAAAAGGATATACCTCTTTTTCTCAGTACCTTGTAGAACTTTCTCCAAATTGACCACATACTCAGACACATAGCAAGCTTCAGTAGACGCCAGAAAATTGAAGTAACACCCTGCATCCTGATTGACCACCATGGATAAAACCTGTATGGAGATCTACTAAGACTCAAAAAAACTGAACGAGTCTCTACTGAATGAAAAACAGGTAAATACAGAAATTCGAAAAGAAATGAAAGATTTTGTAGAATTGAATGTAAATGAATACGAACATATTCAAACTTAGAATACACAATGACGGCAGTTCTAAGAGGCAAGTTCATAGCACTATGTGCCTACACTCAAGAAATGGAGATGGAAAGGAGGACATAACAATAGACACTGAGGAAATCTAGAGAATCATAAAACTTCATGATTTTGTACCCCACCAAATGAGAAAATCTAAAAGAAATGAATCATTTTCTCAAAACATATGGCTTATCAAAGAAAATCCAGATCAGATAAGCAGTTTAAACAGACCTCTAAATCCCAGTGAAACAGAAACACTCATCCAAAGCTTCCCAACCAAAAAAAAAAAAAAAAAAAAAGCATAGGGACAGAGACTTTTAGATCAGAATTCTACCAGATTTTCAAAGAAGAGTTATTAACAGTACTCCTCAAATTATTCCACAACCAAGAAAGCATTGCCCATTCATTTCACATATGTAAATCAATAAATGTAATTAATCATATAAGCAAACCAACAAAAACCACAGAGGTTAGGTAAAGAGTAAGGGACAGTGAGGAGGGGCAGATAGATCTCTCTAGAAAAGGAGAACATAATAGTTATAGATGATTAAGGGGAGCTGGAACATGGGGCTCAAATGGGGAGGGGACAGACGTGGGACATGAGATGCATCATATAGCCAGAGACAGCTAAAATTAAGGCCTATTTGAGAAGTGGTGTGAAAACCTAGTACAGTCTAAGCTTCCTAAAATATATACAAGCATGATGGTGATGTCACCAAATGAAGCTTCCAGGGCTGGATTGAGTTACATCTAATTGAGTTGTTGGCCCTGGGCGTTCCATAGGAACCCCAAAACAACACAGACTTGGAAGCCCCTTTGTTTTCTAATGGGAGACAAAGGGAAACACTCTGGATGGGAGGAGGGGTGTGTGGGAACTAGGAGGAATAGATGGAGGAGAAGCTGCAATCAGGATATATTATGTGAGAAAAAAAATCTATTTGCAATAAAGGAAAAATAATAACCAATGAAAAATTAAAAAAATAAAGAAAACACAGAAGCTGTCTTGAATTGACAATTGCTAAAAAAGAGAAAATTTGTTTTCTCCAAAGGAGTCTCACTGGGCACACATAAGGGCAGGTTCCATGCCCAGCCGTAGGTGACCAACACAAAGGACTCCATGGGGGTTTTTCTGGAGTTCCTTGTCTCACAGTGCTTTGTCAGGAACTTTTTTCCCCTCATGGATCTTTTGCTTATATATTATGGTTTCTGATTTTGTTCCTAAGGGGTTTCCTGTGTGTGTCTCAAAATCTGTATGTGTTTCTTGTGTTTTTTCTGTAGCTCTTTTCCCCCTATTTGTTTGTTTTGTCCTATTCTTGCTTGTTTATATTTAGTGACATCTTATTTTACTATTGTTATTCTTATTATTTCAGATACCCGTTTGCATTCTAATGAGAGAGAGGGAAAGCTAGGGTAATGTTCAGATGGGTGAGGAAGGGGGAAGGATCTTGGAGATGCTGGGGGAAGGGAAACACAATTAGAATATATCATATAAAAATCCATTTTCAATTAAAAAAATTAGATGGGCTGAAGAAAGCTATAGAGGAGAGCATTCTAACTCAAATTGCTCTTTTTGGCAATTGGACATGAAATTTTGAAGTAGTTTTAGAGGAGGTGTTGAGGATTTTCCTGTGATCGAAAACCATGACTGGTAGGCCAGCAGCCACCAACCAAGGGTGCAGATGCAGAATTTTTACAAAGTGACGCCTGCATTAACTGCAGACTAGAGGGCTACAGACAGAAGACACACGTGCACAGGGCTTGAAGCAGCTGCGAAGAGTGATGGAATATTTTTTACTTCTCCTTTCTCCAAATCACTAGTTTATTAACCCAAACTACTAGATTTTTTTCCTCACAGACACTAACATCACCATCTGTAAACCATCAGGAAGACCCTTGCATGTTTATCCTCAGAACAACGGAACAGGCACAGGCAAGCCACCTGCAGCTGAAGGTCAACATGCTACCCTCACGATCCGCAGTCTGTAGGGCTACGAGCATCTAGCTGACAAAGCAAGCTCTGCTCCTCTTGGGGAGCAGTGGTTTCTCTGCTGAGCCCCCTTTCTATCTGCCCCTGGTCTGCAGAGAATCTTTCCAGTGTGCTTAGCTAAATTTCTCCAGTTTGAAGTTCCTTCTGAAAAGTAACTTTGTGTTTGGAAGGCTCATTAAATCTTTCAGGGCCCTAGGAAATAAAGAAACTGCTGCAATAATTCCCTCAGTGGCACCCGGGACTTAAAAAGCTCTTGGTTAAAGAACTTAAAAAAATTTTCCAAAATCCAAAAGAAATTTACTTCCTCCAGGGATATGGCTAAGTCCCTTTGTTAATTGTGCCAAGAAGGATTCAAGGAGGGTAAATGGATGGTTTGCTAAGGCCTGTTCTGTGATCCCTAAAATCACAATTTGAAGTGTCAGAGGGTTTTTCTGTGATATTTTTTACAGCAGTTTGCTATCCTCACTGTGAGTCTGCCCACGGGGAGAATATCTACTGAAATGGTGGGCGGGGCCCAGTCTGTCTTTAATTCCAAGTTGGTTGTCCGGGAAATGCATCAGTTGTTTCTTTAAGGCCTAAAGAAGTTTTATAAACACTGCTCTAAGTTGAAATGAAACGAGAACTGTCTTCAAACTCTTAAATAACATAATCTAAACAAACTAAACTAACATTTCTGAAGAATTTCCATTACAGTAATGGAAGTCGATGTGAGGCTGCATTAAAAGTTATGTGATCTGCCTCTATATTCTCCCTGGCTTCGGATTTGCTAATTTGCCTTTTCCACCATCTTGTACTATTGTTTTATTTTGCAAAGCAAATGTATAGAATCAGTTACATGTGGTTTTATGTACCTAAAACTTTCCCCAGAACATCGTTCTATGAAAAAAGGAGTTAGAAGGTGAAATGGGAGAGTTAGCTCTAAGAAGGAAACATGGCTCTTATGTGCAGATCAACATTAAAATCACAAGCAGAGAGTAAACAAAGGGCCCCAGTTCAGACCCTGCTCTTTCTGGTGTTCTTTATGAAGAGAATTTTGGAATCTAGTCCGATGAGGAGTTAACAAGACCCCCAGACAAAATTCCAAGTTTGGAGAATTACTGGCCTGTAAGAAAATTGTTCTACAAAACAGATAGCCTCTTCTGTTCTTACTCAAATTGACACAGACGAAGGCTTTGTTAAATCAATTCATAACTGCTAAAGCAGCCTATGAAATACCATACGATGATCTGCAATGTATACTTGACTCATAGGGTGCTCGTCACTCTGTGAAAAGTATGGGAATTTTCAAAGCCACACATGGAAATGTATTATAATCCCAATGCATAGGTAAGAAACGCAACTTGCCAAAGTTGAAGGCCTTGCCAAGTCAGCAGGCTATGGTGGAGCTAAGTGGGAATTTCTGCCTTGGTTGATTCTAGAACACGTTAATTCTAAATTACTGTTGCGCCTAGGGTGCGGTTATATGGCATAAAAGTTTTAATTGCTACCAATCCTCTTGGTCTCTCTTTTGAAAGCTGAAATTTTCAAGATTGGATATCCTCCAAGCAGAAACATGTCAGGGAAATGGAGAAAAGCCTACATCAAAGGTGTTAGACCTATAGGACTCCTAAGGGCATTTCCTTAGGGCTAAAGAGTTCTGGGAATCACTAAACTGTGACTTGGAAGTCTTTAGGATCCTCAGAAGGACTTTTCATAGGGCTTAGGGTGCAAGAAATACATTATATTACCCCTTGCCAAGATCTCTTGGCATTGTCAGTTTCTTTATGATGAATTTGTATCTCCATCCACACTCATTTTATGGTGACTTCAGGATCAGTTCTCAGAACTGAGTCAAAATATCCTCACCTCCAAACCAGGATAAGAAATGAAAATTTCATTTTTTTCCCTCCCTGTGTCTTACAAGCATTGAAAGCATTTATGGAGGCTTTAAACGTAAGAGCAGAACACCAGGCCACTTACCACAGCCTTACCTTCTCCTCTGGGAATGGGGAGTTACAGCACTTCCTCTGTAGTGTTGCAGGTCTGGAGTCCACCCAGAGGAAAACTCCTGGTTTTTTTGATGCATGGGCCCTTTGGTTGCCCCCTCCTCTGCTTGTTGCTTTCTGTACTAGCTCTTCACAGATTGCTATTGCTTGTGAACCTCTTTCCTTTCCTATTTTTTTCTCAAGACAAGGCCCCAGGTATCATAGGCTGGTGCTGAATATTAGACAGGAAGGACTTGAACATCTGATCCTCCTGCCTTCCAAGTGCTGGGATGACTGTCAATCTGGCCATATAATTCAGGTGTGCAGTTGTTAAGTAAGTGATCTACCAGCTAGGCAATATCCTCAGGATAGTTTTTGCACCTTTTTAACTTTTTAAAGATAAAACTCTCATTATAATTTCCATGGTTTAGAACTCAACATCCTCCTGCTGCCTCTCACTGGTAGGATTACAGCCATAACGCACTGTAACTTATGTCTTAGGTTTTCTGTTGCTGTGATGAAATACACTGATGAAAAAGCAAGTTGCTTGGAAAAGGGTTTATTCAGCCTCTACTTCCACATTGCTGTTCATTATTGAAGGAAGTCAGGACAGGAACTCAGATGGCAGGATACTGGACACAGGAGCTGATGCAGGGGACATGGAGGGAAACCCCTCACTGGCTTGCTTCCACTGGCTTTCTTAGCCTACCTACCTTCTTATAGAATCCAGGACCAGAAGCCGAGGGGTGGCACCAC
>PVIU01006915.1:0-96776 GCA_004026605.1 Ondatra zibethicus
CTGGGACACTGGAGGGACCACAGCAGGATGCGCTGGGACACTGGAGGAATCACAGCAAGGCCCCTTGCCCTTTGCTGAGGTCTGTCACTCCATCTACTCTTTGGAGCAGGTCAGAACTGCTTTATTAGATGCATCTTGACTCCAGAACATTCTATCACAGCTGCCCCCAAGAATCAGCTCTCTTCAAGCCCCCACCTTACCAACCAACTCTGCAGACAATCTGCCTCCAAAAGAAGAGAAAAAGCCACTTCATCTGGTTTTCTCAAATCCTCCTTCCTACTATGTAAACATGCACACACAGGCATTCATGCACTCGTACATGCACATACACACAAACACAAAAAGCCCTGTACAGTCATGCTTTCTATCTCCTTATGCTCTTAACTCTGTAGAAAGCAAAATAAAATGGTAGACTTCTTCCCTGAGGGCCCTTCCCATCTTCTCTATCCAGTCTGACCAAACTTGCACTTCCATCCCTAGCTAAGATGCCTCTCTCGAGCCCCAGATTTATCCAGGGGCATAGCATCCATCCATCCATCCGCATGCCAGCGTCTCACAGGCCCCTTATATGCAATGCCGCAAAACAAAACTCAGCTTTTGCTCCAAAAACAGCACAAGCAAAGCAAAACAAAAAGAAAATGGGAAAATTGTCTAAGCAAATGTTTAACTTCCTGGAGATGAGTCACTGTCGGAAATGAGGTCCTTAAAAGCAGTGAACTTCAGAGACGTTTCTGTCCATTCTTAGCAAGTCACCATGCAGGGAACTCTCAGGCCACCATCTGAAACTAATTCCTGTTGAAGTTCATCAAGGGCTGGGGGTTCGGTCAGTCACAGGGCACTTATCTAGCATGCTTAAGGCCCTGGGTTTTACCCCCAACACTGGAAAACAAAACAACAATAAACACACACACACACACACACACACACACACACACACACACACACACCATCTAACCTACCTTGAACTTGAGCATAACACAGAATGAATTTTGCACCATTACAATAAAAAGGACCTGTTCAAAGTTGAGTGGCCCGGATGATATACATGGTGACAACTAATTAAAAGGCTCTCTGTTGCTGGGTGTGGTGGTGCATGTCTTTTATCCTGGAACCCAGAAGGTAGAGGAGGCAGGCAGATCTCTGTGAGTTCGAGGCCAGCCTGGTCTACTTAGTGTGTTCAAGGCCAGCCTAGGCTACACAGTAAAACCCTGTATAAAAAAAATAAAGTTTCTTTGTCCCAAAGAAAGGCAGTTCTTTAGTAGCCAGTGTATCTGAGATGTGTGTCTACATTAACACCATGCAACGTACAAAATGGCAGAGCACAGAAGCTCTAAACCCTACAGCAAGAGGCCCCTGAAATCAACCTACTCCAGCTTACAATCATCTACGGAACGTTCAGAGGCATAGAGGAGCTCACTCTGGACACAGGTCACGACACTCTTTGAGTTAAAATGCAAACCCCCAGGATCCAATGCAAACACACATTTTCAAAAGATATCTCTTCAAGACTGGGGAGATGGTTCAGCCAATAAAGGGCTTTCGATGAGGCACAAGGACCGGATTTTCATCCCTGGCACTCTCATAGAATGCCTGGCGGCATGGGGTACTCCCTGTGCTGGGAAGACAGGATAGGAGGATCCAAAGAGATCACTGGTCAGCCAGTCTAGAGACCCTATCTCAAAAAACAAGGTGGACAGCTCCTAAGGGACAATAATTGAAGCTGACCACTGCCCTCTAATGTGTACATGCACACACACCAAAGAATAGATAATTGATTGATGTTATTTCAGACAGAATTAACTGTATGGCGAAAGGTAAAGAGATGCCCATAGCATGTGCTTGGAATCACTAGGATACTGAGACAGACAGTGTACACCCCGCTGCTCCCTGGTTGAGAGGTGGGCAGGAGTCAAGAGAAGCCATTTGAAAGTTTGTGATACACAAAATTCAGAAACTGCTTCACTCAGGACTCATAAGATGATCCCAGATGACTCTGTATTCGTGAATACTCTCTACATTAGCACATGAGCCACAATGGACAGTGCAGTTGGACCAGATGCACATAAGCAAAAGAACTTCTGCCTCACCAGTGATGTTCTGCAGGAACAGCAGGGGGATATTTCTTTGGCAGCACAGCTGGACAAAGTGAGCGCCCTGTAAACACAGCATAAAAACACCCTTCCTTTAAAACAAATGAATTCACGTCAGTCAGAGACACTACATATTCGTGCGCGTGTGTGCATGTGTGTGTTCTTTAAGCTGGTATTTCAGGAATATTTGGTATCTTTTAAAACACCAAAAGACCTCTTAAAGGTCCTTTGTAATGTGATCAAGGGTAATTTTTTGAGTCAGGGTCTCTACACAGCTCAGGCTGGCCTTGAACTACCTACTCCTTTATCTCAGCCTCCCACGTGTAGGACTACGGGAGTAAACTACATGCTTGGCTAATTTCTATTTTCTTTTGAGCTTGTTTTCATTTTATAATTGAGTTGAGGAAACTATACAAATAGCAGAATATAAAAATTAGTTTTATTGCTAAAGCATTTCTTTAAAGACAAGTTCATCCCCATTAACCTAAGAACTTGCAAGCCTGTTTGTCTATCAGTAAGGGGAACTGCTGTTTACTGAAAAGGAAAGACAAACATTTTTTGTTGTTGTTACAATGTTCAGTGAATGAGTTACATTTCCACAAGCTTAGGTGATTCTGAGACAACCAATGCGAAACCAAACCCCAAAGTCAGAGCACTAGGGAGCTCCCCCGTTCAATGCCACAACTGCAGTGACAATGACCGACTACCTGCACATTCCCTGAAAGTAAAAATAAAGTTAAAGGATGGCCCAAGAGGTCACATCTCAGAACCACCTACACAGGATATCAGTACCTCTCCAGCATGGAGGGCCTGTAGAATGAGATGCTCTCAGGGCAAGAATTCCCTGCCTTCTTAGCATACTTCCCTGCAAGCAATTATAATCCCAACCCCTCACGGGGTTGCTGCACCCAGCTCCTCACACCACATTGACGTAAGCTACCATAGAAACCGTGTCCGGCGCTAGCACTCGTGAACAAGCACACACAGGTATGCTGCTTGTTAAGAAATCCGGGTAACTCGATAAAGCTCTCATAAAGGACATTTCCATTTATTATGTGACCTTCAAAATTAACTATGTTAAAGCATAACATCTTACTGCATTTAACAGCACTTGCCTTTTTTGCAGATTCAGAAAACAAAACTCCATTGTTTCCAATGATGCCTACGGGGTATCCAAATATTCGAGCAAATCCTCAAGAGAAAACACACACACAAAAAGTTAAGCTTTTCAGGGGGCTTTCTGTTTGCAACAGAGGCATACTACACACTCTTTAATTTGAGATCAGCGCGGGAATGTGAATAGGGGTCGTCCGTGGTATAAAGCAACACATGTCACAGTTCTTTATTCCGAAGCTTTCTTGTCTCGTTTATGCTTCTTGAAAACCCTTGCTCTAGGTAGGGTTATCTATGTTTACTTAGTTTGATTAACTAACTCATTCAAAATATGCATATAACACACATGTGAGTGCTCCCAATGTACCAGAGACCAGGGTGGCCTGAAATATTTCTTTTTAATATTTATTTAAAGATTTAAATTAAATAAAATTAAATATTTAAGTGTTTATTTAAAGTTTGAGTCTTTAAAAAGAATATTTTGATCTTTTCTTCTTTGTCCCTGGGCACCATCTCTCTATCACCAACACTTCCATCAGGATACCACCCCCCCCAACACACACACGCCACATGCATGCACATATGGGGAGGGGGAAACACAGCCTATCATTTTGTGAGGCAGGTACTTAAGATGATTTCAGGAAAAGCTAATTATTTTGCAAACCAGACAAACTTGATTAGAGAAAAATTCTTTCCCCTTTCCAGTAAGTCTGAGTCAAGCTGGAAAGAGGTGCCAAGTGCTCAGAGCCCAGGAACTTACTGGCTATACCTGGACGGTGAGTCAAAGGCACCTTCTGCCAAAGCCCTCTGCCTGGACCAGCCTCTATGCTCCAGTACACAGCTAGGCTACCCACCACAAAGCAGGAACTCCAAGCATCTCCATCTCTCTCTCTCTCTCTCTCTCTCTCTCTCTCTCTCTCTCTCTCTCACACACACACACACACACACACACACACACACGATTAATAGATAGGTAGGTAGGTAGGTTGGTTGGTAGATAGATAGATAGATAGATAGATAGATAGATAGATAGATAGATAGATAGATGGCGTAGATAGGTAGATAGATAGACAGACAGATAATGTCCACATATGAATTGGGTCAGAATGCTGAATTTTGAATGAAAGGCTCTTGCTCTTTACTCTAGCCTTGCCTGGATTTTTTTTTTAATTGCCATTTTTTTTTTATTATTATTGTGACAGAACATGCTTTGATGGCCACTTAGGATTCTCTGTGTTTTTCAGGCCTAAAGGCCCAGCCAGAGACCTACGTACGATAAACGTGCTGAGTGTATTGACCCTTTGTTTAGCGATCCACCCTGAGTCCCGCCCTACCGACAAAGGGATGGAAATCTAGCACATGATGTGACCCCTGCAAGCTCTTCACCACTCACATGCTCAGCTCTCCCTAAGTCCTGTGCGGGTGAGAGTGGGGGTCGAGGCATAAACACACGGGCTAAGTAGGGCACATACACCCCCTTGTGCCAGCCTCTCCACGGAGGAAGGACCTTTACTACTGACCCAAACCAGAAAGCAACCTTCTGGGCCTCCACGTGAGCATGGAGGCTGGAGGAAACCTTAAAGAGCTTGCAGAGACACCCAAGCATCTTGACATCTGGTCTCCACTCTCCCCCTTCAAGCCTACTCAACTTTCCCTCCCCTGACCCCAACCTCACTTGAATTCCAGTACAATGGAGTAGAGATGGGGGAACTGGTGTGTCACTGACGCAGGGATACAAGAGGGTCAGTCTTTTAGCAGGTACCAGGCAAACACATTAAAGGAGATGACAGCGACAACCCATCCGTCTTAGAGGAAGCAGAGAAGCCCTGGCTTGTTTTAGGACTACATCCTGCACCACTGGCAGACAAATCCCATCTATATATCAAACAAAAAGCTCTTAATCACTTAAACACCTAAAGAGAAAAGCATAAATTCCCCTTCCGCGTGAACCATTCTCTCACTCATAAATTGAGCTAGGAGAAATTGCCAAGATTTACGCCTAAGCCTCCACGTACAGCTGCAGTTTGGATTTTTGTAGCTTCTCTTTTCCTGTTCTGATAAGTTTTATTCAGAGTGACTACTGTATTTTCAGGCTTTTTACAGTCTAATAAAATTCACAAAAAAATTGTTCTGCCATTTTCCACTGGAAGGTTACTCTGAGTCTAGCACCTGTTTGAAACAAGTTTCCTTCAAAGGCTGACCTTCAAAGGGTCAACACCTTAGACTGAAGAACTAACTTGTGCACACACACTGTTTCTCCTGACACAGCACAATGCCCTGAATTCTCAATCTAGTATTTGACTGCATCCCTTAAGAGAGAGCTGGAGAGATGGCCACATCAGGTGGCTCCAAAACTTCCTAGAACTCCAGTTCCAGGGTAACTGATACCCTATGCCTCCACAGTCACCAGGCACGTACATGGTATACATAAACATATGTAGGCAACATTCATACCATTAGAAAAATAAATAAAACTTAGAAAACAAAAATTACCCACAGGGAGGCTGTGGAAAAACTGAACTCACTCCACAGCCTTCTGTGAAGCCACACATTCCACAAAACCCCCAATGCACTAGTGTAAAGCAGTAAGGAGACAATGCTGAATGCCTGAAAATAATTGCTATCCAGAGAACAAAAGAAAGGCTCTCTGTTCCTGTTCCTGCGAGGCCACAAAGTCACAGAGCACAGAGTCCAGGCAACAGCATCTGGCCACCGTCATTTTAAGCTCTCTGGATGCAGGAAACCATTCAGGTACAAACCATCGGTCTGAAACAGCGTCTGCTGGCAGCTGACTCACACGTTTGTGCCTTTCTGGATAACAAAGCTCATGCCAGGTGCGTGGAGCCTTGAGACGAGTGATGACTTACTCGGAAGCAACAGAAAATGTTCGTGGTTTTCACCTCTTCGCTTTTGTACCTGTAACTAGCGTGTCTCCATATAAGGCCTTGAACTCATTGAATCTGCTTCCATCCACAATTCTAGCAATCACCTAAGAGGAAGAGTAACAAGGCTACTGAGAAATTACATCACGAAAGCATTTCTGCATTGGAGTTATTATTTGTTTTTTATTTATTTTAGTACTAGGAGGGCAACCCAGTGAATATTGAATGCACCCGTGTTTATTTCTTTTTTTCCTCTTTTTTATTACTTTATAAATAATACCAATCAAAATTCCCACTTCCTCCCCTCCTCCCACTTCCCTCCAACTCCCCCCCACACCCTCCCCTTAGGCTTAGGAAGGTATGCATCCAAAGACAATAGGATCCCAAAAAGCCAGTATGGGCAGTAGAGACAAATCCCAGGGCCATTATCATTGGCCCCTCAGTCTGCCCCATTGTCAACCACATTCAGAGGGTCCAGTTGAAGTTATTTATAAGGAAGGCAATTCACAGTGATGTCACTTTCAATCCCATGCCACAAGAAAACCTCTTGAATTTCCCTTGACATGCATGGTTAGTGCCCCAAGTCACCCCACTGTGATACAGACTAAACTCCACAGTGAGACTGCACATGAGAGAACTGCAGAGAATCTGGAGGCTGAGAGCTCCGGGGCTGGTCCAGGGCCTTGGCAGGGCCTCAAAGGGCCCATGAAAACCCAGAGCACAGCTAAGGGCTTGGAGTGCAGAATATCGGTTGGCTCCACATGTGACCAGACGTTCCAGGGTAAGTTACTTATTAAAAAACCTCTCATCTACTCAATGCCACCAAGTAGATGAAGAAGGGGTCTGACAGCTGGGAAAGAGATGAACTGCTAGGAAAGGGACCTGTGAAAACGATGCTGAGACAAACAGGGGCTCTTGACTCCAGCTCTACCGCAAGGAAACTAATCACAAAACCATTAGAGACCTGGGGATGCAGCTCAGGGGCACGGTACTTGATGAGCATGTTCAAAGCCCTGGGTTCCACCCCCAGCACTGCCTCCCTCCTCCAAACAGTCTATAATCTCCCCTAAGCCTGCTCGTGACCCCACCCTCTGTAGAGGATAACTTTTAAAAAGTAATAACTAAAGCACACTGTCTGATTAAAAAATAACTTATTACTATTAAGCCTCAACAAACATTTATTGATTCTTAATATAAATCAGTGGAAGGACTAGCTACCTATATTGTTCATCTGAAAGGAGCAGAAATTTCTAGAGAGTTTATCCTTGAGTCTCCGCCACACAAGTCTTTCAGTAAGGGCTATGCTCAGCACGCTTGAGGCTCTGTCTTCAATCCTAGTATCAAAATAGAAGACTCTTAGACACAAAGCCTACTCCACGTTTCCCCAGAACCCATGTGAGGGGGTGTGTATTACCCCCTAACGCTCAAGTTTCCTTCGCTGAAAACTGAGGGGCTCATCCCAGCATCTCTTTCTCTCTGCAGACAGCAAAAGCTTACTTTAAGTTCCTTGTTAGTTATTTTCTTAAATATGGAAGCAAAACAACTTTTGTTGCTGCAGATCTCTTCAAGCAATCAACACATCATAGCCGTTCTTCTGGCTCACAGTATAAAACAACCTCTGACTGGCTTTATAATTAATACCACTCTTATCCATAAAGCACATTAATTACCTTCAAGAACTTAAGAACGCAAACATCAGGAACAGATAATTAATAGGATAATATTCTCAATTCTAGCAGGAGTAACCAATACTTGGAAAGGTCAGATCCCCACTGCATCTGACTGAGAGAATAAGACCCAAAGCCCAGCTTTTGCAGCTCAGCATCCGGCATCACTGCATCTCCATGGGCTATCAAAGGCCTCTCTGCGAGGCTTATTTACTATAGGAAAAATGGAAACATGCCATACCAACTCCAGTGTCGTCTGTGTGACATGACATATATCATTATGCCGGACAGGAGCTACGTGTCATATGGGACTAGGCTTCCTGGAGGTCAATGGCAGACGGCCCGGTATTGGCCGCTGTTGAGGCATAGACGGGTTTCTCGATTAGCTAGCTATGCAGATATAGGCTTTGCATAATCTCTTTTATATAATAATGATATTCTTTATATCTACAAGACAAGGATTATCTCTTCTGGAACAGCTCTGGTATAGGGAAGCACAGCATGGGAATGTATAAGACTACAGCAGAACCCTTGTCATACACGGGGTGTATGATGAGAAAGGGAATAGATGGGTTAATGTTGATGGACAAAGAGTGTTATACTTTGAACTTTATGGGTAGGCTTGCTAGATCTCAATCCACATGGTGTCTGCTGCATAAGAAGGTACAAAAAAGTATATTTCAGCAGGTGCAGAGATTCATTAGATGAGATAAAGGAAGGGTTAGTAGAAAGAGGAGCTTGGGGAGGGCCAGGAGAGCATAGTGAAACAGAAGCTTTCTATTCCTAGATAAGATGAAGCCACTTGTCTGAGGTTTACGTTCCCAAGGACAAGAGTTCCTCTTCAAAGGATGTTTTATGTCTAACACCTGTGCCTGATAATATGCTTAGAAATCGCTGATGTAACCAAAAGAAGCTTTCATACTGTGCCAACTGATGATACATGACCTTCTGATTTGTTCCTTGTTTGAATACTATATAATGAAAACATGAATTCAGTAAAATCGCAGCAGATCCAAACCACTCTCTTGTGCGTTGTGCCTGTCTGTCATCGCCGACCTCGTGCCTTCCTGAGTACCAAAACCCTGCTTCTCCCATGGTCTGAGTGGCTCCACTGAGCCGGTCCGTGGCAGAAACAGAATAAATGGCCAGCAAGAAGCAACAAAAGCTAGAAGATTCCATTAAACGCAATAAAAAGCACATGAGGCAGGGGTTGGTGTGTGCTGTTCACTTCCGCATCTCTGGTGTTCAGAATATGTACACAGAAATGCTGAGTGGAGAAGTGGCTATTCTAAAAGGATTGTTCTCAGCCATCTCGGCAGATTGTGAGTGCCATGCTTTTCTTTGTCTGCATTTAACTGAAAGCCGGGCTAAAAGCTAATTCTAAAGTCTGTAGCTGAGTCATGTTGCCAAAGTGAAGAACCAGTGGAATTTCTCTAAGATCCAAGATTTAACAGTAGTAACAAACTATTGCTTAGCTATCTGTAGACATCTCTACAGCACAACAACACCCTCAACAATTCACACAAAAAGAAAAGAAAAACAGTCTGCCTACCATGTTGCCAGACACCACTGTGAGAACGGGGAGTTAGCCATAGAGAAATGGTTACTGGAGAGATATATTTTAAGGATAAGGAATAATATATGTAGTTTATACCAGAAAAAGTAGAATTTTAAAAGGATTATATACACAGGAGAAATTAAACATATGTGTACACATACATACACCAAAAATAAATTATGAGACTCTACATAAATGTATATAGCTATGCCTCATCCATGAGGACTTGTTCTATGTCCCATACCCAAATCCATAGCTGCTAAAATCCCTTGTACTGAATGCCTTACTATTTGCATATAACTTAGGTACATATTCCTGTAAACTTTGAGTCATCTCTAGATTACTTATACAAGGTAAAGAAGATAAGTGCTTCACATGAACAGCTGTTGTACTATCCTGTTTGGTGAATAATGACAAGAAGAAAAACATCTGTATGTGAGCAGTGCAGACAAAATACCCCTTTCAAGGGTTTCTGAGTTGTGGTTGGTGGAGTCTGTGTACACAGAACCCCCAGATATAAAGAGCTAACTACATAGACAAATCAAGGCAAATATCAAAATATTAGCTGTTCTTTCTGAATGATAGAACAAGCAATTCTATTTTATATTCTATTCTATTTTATTTATATTGCTACCCTCTCCCCCACTTCATAACCAATACTAAATAGTCTTAGAGTCAAGGGGAAAGTACTTTAAGATATTAAACCTCTGGCATAGAATCACATTAAGATGATTTCTTAAATTTAAAATTTATTCTGCCAGCTATGGAGACCTGAAGAAAATCAAAGCCTACACACTCTAAGCAAACACTGAAAACTGTCACTCTGGATTACAGAAGGCTGTGTCACAACCTGTCACCATAGCAACGGTCTCCAACTATAATCGTCTACTCTGCTAATGTCATACTGATCTAAAAAGGCATGTTTTTCTCTTCCAACAACTTACCGACATTTTGTCTATTTTGCAAAATAAGAACACTGAGGAAAAACAGTTGGAAATGGTGCGACTGCCCTCAATCATTCTCACGGCCCACAGTACCATCAAGTCCCATCCATGAACAAACCTAGCGTCCTTTGCGGTACAGTGAGAACTCCCCAATCACAGAGAGTCCTTCCTCAGTTATATTTACTGTAGACAAGAGACCAGGTACTATGCCAAGACAGCACTCCTGGATGATATGGCTCCTTACTGAGACCCACGATTGTCCCTCTGCACGAACACAAACCCTAAGAGTGGCTGCTGTGACCCGTGGCTCGGACCCCATTCCCTACATACCTCCCGGACATCAAAGCTTCTCTTAAGGTTCGCACCGACTATCCCGTACAGTTCATCGGCAGGGAACAAAGGTTCCTCAGAAGGCTCGACGGTAACCTACAGACAGGACAAATAGACTCTGTTTAAAGACAGGATGCGGGGGCACAGGCCGAAGCTCTCCACAGGGAAAGGAAAGACAGAAGATTTCCTACTCACATCCAGTTTCTTCTGATAATTAAGACTCCTCACAACCTTCCTTGTTAAGTGGAGGGCGTGGTGGTCATCCAGAGCGTAGTGGTCAGTGACGCCAGACCTCCTGCAGAGTGAAGCATACGCTAGTGAGCAAAGGCTAGAAACGGACGTAATTAAATACCCTTAGTCCCAAATATCCCCCAATGTAAGAATGATTAGACACCTTAACTGGTTAAACACCTTAATTAACACCATCTTATTTGATTTTCATAGTGTCCCTGATAAAAGAACATGAACATTATCTTACAAAGAGGAAAGTCAGAGGTACAGAGACTAAGTGCCCTGCCCTAGGACCAGCGATAGCTGCACAGGAAGCTCATGCCTTGGACTTCTCACTCTGGCCTTCTGCAAGACTCCAGGGCTTGTTTACAGGATTACTAAGGCTCAGTCTGTGTCCCTTGAACAGAATTATACGTGACGCCTAACCACAGCTAGCATGCTTTCACAGTGTAGTTACGTGACACAGTGGTGGCCCGCTGAGCCTTTGGTGCAGATGCCCACAGTGGTCTCTCCTCTCTGAGACTGCATCACTGACCACTAGGCTTTGGAGGACCTCCACTTAACAAGGAAGGCTGTGAGAAGTCTCAATTATCTCTCTCTGAGACTTCCTTCAAGTCAGACACAAGAGTCGGTTCCCTCTTCCCAGTAAA
Source organism: Ondatra zibethicus (assembly GCA_004026605.1). Lineage (NCBI taxonomy): Eukaryota > Metazoa > Chordata > Mammalia > Rodentia > Cricetidae > Ondatra > Ondatra zibethicus. The sequence continues at coordinate 11,466 of PVIU01006915.1, forward strand.
CAAAAAGGCTTGAATGCACTAAGTGTGGGTGGGGGCTTCCCAAAAGACAGTTGCAGGCTGAAGAGATAGCTCAGTGCATAAAAGCGCTTGTCATGCAAGCGTGAGGACCTGAGTTCAAATCTCCAGGATGCACATAAAATCAGGGCCTACAATACAAACATCTGTATTCCCAATGCTAAGAGATTCAGGGGGCAGAGACAGGAGAACCCCTGGAAGTTTATACCGGTCAGCCTGGCAGATAAAGGGAAAAACAACAAAGGGACCCGTAAACATGTCAGAAGGCAAGGATCAACACTCAAAGTTGTTCTCTCGGCTCTATATATGCATCCATGCACACGTGACCACATTCACACACATACATGTGGGAAAATATGCATTCAAAGGAGGGATAGAGACTTGTTAATAAAACACATTTAAAAATAGGTAAAGTCAAGCTGGGGTGGTGGCACATGCCTTAATGCCAGCACTCCAATGGCAGAGGCAGGTGGATCTCTGAGTCTGAGGTCAACCTGTTCTACTCAGTGAGTTCCAGGACAGGCCAGGGCTACATAATGGAGAGACCCTGTCTCAAAAAAACCAAAAGCCAAAACCAGTAAAGACAGACAAAAAAAATATATAATAGGAAAAAGCCCACAGAATTTTGGTTCATTTTATGTGTGAACCACTACAAGCTGTTTTGATGTCTTGTCTAGAGAATCTGTCCTACTTTCGGGAGTCATTCTGGTGTCCTAAATAAGAGCAGAGACAGCGTTTACTCCTCTAGAGCACACACAGCAGCCCCCTCAGCTCCTACACATATTTTACAACCCAAATTTGTTCACAACGCTTCACACATAATGGCAGCTGTAGCTACTGACTTCTAGCTGTACCATGATTCAGTAGAAATGGAAGCAGCAGGAAGATTCTAATTTAGCCAAACTTTAAAATGCAATGCTTTCCTATAAAAGATGCCTGAAATTTGCCCTAATAGGAAAGAGACATTTTGGATGAGACACTACATAAATCTTTGTTTAAAATTAACTCTTAATGATGACTAAGCAGGTATAAATGTGCATTTAAGACGACAGAGGACTCAAAGCAGTTTGTGACTAGTCTTGTGTTTCTTTTTAAATTGAGACAGGCAATTAATCCTCCTTAGCCTCCTAAGTTCTGGGATTACAGGTGCGTCCAGCTTTAACACTAGTTTTGTGGATTTTATTTATTCATTATTATTTGTGTGTGTGTGTGTGTGTGTGTGTGTGTGTGTGTGTGTGTGTGTGTGTATACACACAAGAGCACTCATGCCAAGGCCCAAAAGCAGCGGCCAGAAAACAATTTTAACTTTTGGGAGTCTGTTCTTTCTCCACTATAGTCCTAGGGCTTGAAGTGAGGCTCTCAGGCTTGCAAGGCTCTAACACTTGCTGAGCCATCAAAAAGTAATGGTAACGGATATTTGATGAGGAAGGTTCTATTCCAACCTTTATCTTACACAGGAGCAGACGGCCCTCAAACAGGTTAAATACCTTGTTTAAGTCACAAGAGTAGTCAGAGAGACAAACAGAAGCTAAATTCCAGGGTCCATACCGTGAAACTCGACAGAATGCCTACAGTTTCTCCCCTTTAAAAAACTGCCAAAATTTTACAAAAATTAATGATTCCCGAATACTACCTTTCCCTCTTTCTCCTGCCAACAAACAGAAATCCATTTTGTCATATGCCCCAACTCACCATTATTCTTCCTTCGACCAGGTCTCTCCAGATAGGAGCATCACCCAGCCAAGCAGATCACCAGCCAGTCTCATGCAAGAGTCAGAAATTGGGCAGAGGCTCTGCAGCACCACCCTGTGCCCTGAAAGCTGAGCTCCCTGAAGCACTTGAGTTCCTGCCCCAACTCAGGCAGCGCAGGTCTCTAAACACTGCTGACAACGCCAATTCCACCCTAGGATGTCTAAAACCATCTTTCTTTTAACCTTTAGGTAAAACTGGACGCATGTCTGTCTGCACACTCGCTTTGTAAATGTTCAATTCATTGATTTCTCTTACCTGCTTAATTAAACGGTACATTCTTGAGGGCAAGGACTAGTCTAAATTTTTTTTCTGTATCACTAATAACAATAGAATCAATCAACCCTCAACAAGTGCTGAGTGAGGGAGGAATGAGGGAAAAACGGAGATGAAGGCTCCTTAAGCTAGCCAACAGGTATGACAGGAAAGAACCCATCTTTTCTCTTGCCCTGGATACATGTGGGATTCCTCCCATAGTCTCATGGCTCCTTGGGGTTATGAAGGCACAGAACAGAGAGAGGACTTCCTGTGCCAAATGGTCAGGTCTACCGACCCTTTAGAGCCCAGAGCTAGAGCCTGTACAGACCTTCTCTGTATGCATTCAGGGTAAGGTGAACTGTACAGTTTGAATTAAGTGCCGCCTCTATGCAGCTCCTTCCTACAAGAGTCTGACCCCTCACAGCCAAAGGCCCGCAGAGCAAGCTCTCAAACACACCTAGCTTCTCAGGCCTACAAGAACGTTTGATTCCTCTTGCTCCGGTTTCAGATCTGCTCCCCTGACTCCATTGTTTCAATGCCAGGGGATGAAATCATTTCCTATCATCGTCTTTATCATCTCCTCTCCTGCATCCTTTACAGGTCACCTATCAAGTCCCTCAGTCGCACCTGGAAAATAAAACCATGCCTGGAATATAACAGGCATCCAAGCAAGGTTTGTGGAGTTAATGAGAAACTGCCTCTCAGGCTTCAGTGAAATGCTGAGGTCCAGTGCTTTTGCTTTGGCAATGTGTACACTAAAACTGGAACAGTACAGAGGAGATTAGCATGGCCCCCGTGCTGACGCTGGGGCTGAAAAGGTGGCTCAGAGATAAGGATGCCTGCTGCTGAGCCTGAGCACTTGAATCAATTTCCAGAGCCCACGTGGCAGAGGGGGAGACTTGACTCTCACAGGTTGTCCTCTGACTTCCATATGTCCCCCATGGCATGTGCACAGCCACATACATGAGTGTATCCACATATGCAGGTGCACAAACACACATGAAGTCTTTCTGTCTTTCTTTCTGTCTGTCTCTGTCTCTCTTTCTTTCTTTCTTTGCAGCTGACACTCTCACTTGAAACACAATTCTATAGTCCAGAGAACTACACCCAGAACAGCAGAATGGGAGCAAACAAACTATGGCTTCATCTGGCAAGATAAGCACACAGTAAAAAAAAAAAAAAAAATGTAAAGCTTCCTTTAAACAAACAAAATGACCATTGATTCTGGAAGGAAAATACTGCTCCTGCCTTACCTGCAGTGAAGGTCAGCACCTCCAAGATCCTCAGCAGACACCTCCTCTCCAGTAGCTGCCTTCACCTACGAGGATAAAACCACAGAGAGACTGGTTCACTGAAGACATGAACTGCGGTAGTAACAGGCATATCGCCTAGCCTGACTTCACTGCATTCTTCCTTCCACAGAGCTGAAGATGACTGTACTTTCTCATTCCACCTCCAGCATAGTGGGAGAATATTATCCCAGTCTACAGATGGGAAATCTAAGCCCAGACTCACTAAGAGTTGCCCACAGCTCCTGTACAAAAGATGCAGCCTGGATGTTTACCCTGCTTTTCATGATGCTATCCAACATACCTTAAAGCCTTGGAGTTGTGAGCACTTCCCTGACTGCCTGGGATCCCTTCTTTCACCCACCAGATGAGCTATCACTTGGCCTGCAGGAGTCCTCATGGACTAGGACCCTAGGATATTAACCAAGTAATGCTGGCAGTGGTGGTTGGGAAGAAAATGCCCCCCAAAGGGAGTGGCACTTTTAGGAGATGTGGTTTTGCTGGAGTAGGTACAGCCTCGTCGGAGGAAGCGTGCCACTGTGGGGGTGGGCTTGCAGGTCTCCTGTGCTCAAGCTTTGCTCAGAGTGACACTCAGAGCACTTCCTGTTGCCTGCAAGATGTAGCACTATCAGCTCCAGCACCACGTCTGCCTGCACACTGCCAAGCTCCCCACCATGATGATAATAACTCAACCTCTGAACTGGAAGCAAGCCACCCAATTAAATATTTTCCTTTATAAGAGTTGCTGTGGGGCTGGAGAGATGGCTCAGCAGTTAAGAGCACTGACTGCTCTTCCAGAGGTCCTGAGTTCAATTCCCAGCAACCACGTGGTGGCTCACAACCACCTATAATGAGATCTGGTGCCCTCTTCTGGCCTACGGGCAGGATACTGTATAAACAAATAAATAAATTTAAAAAGAAAGAGTTGCTGTGGTCACAGTGTCTCTTCAGAGCAATAGAAACCCTAACTAAGACACTGTAATGTCTTACATTCAGTGTAATTCCATAGTAAGAGAATTCCTCTTACACATTTACATGCTACTCTCCAATCTGTATTTCAGCAATCTGTACATATTTCTCGTATCAGCTCTATACTATGGGTTCCTCAGGGATGAGGCTGTGATTCGTTCATCTTCAAATATTCAATAACCAGGGCTATAAAATCCAGTTATTTTAAGGTGGTAAAAAAAAATTCGCCTGTAGAAGTTACTCAAATCTAACGTTTAACAGGATGGAGCCAAAACAGAAAGAAAATCAGACAACAAATCAAGGATGACTTAATTATAGCCCAAGAAACTACAACAAGAAAATTAAAAAAAAAAATCCCTTAGGGCTAAATGCCAACATCATCTAGTAGGAACTGTTTGCTGAGTCCTATTTCACCAGGTTGACTAATCTGTTTCTTGAGACAGAAATAAAAAGACTTTATTAAAATAACGAGAATTAATCTAAGACACAGCACAGAGATGGTTATTTTTCACTGTATCAAAGCCTCTGCTTTAAATAAAATATCTTTCCACAGAGAGGCAATTAAAATTTTCACCTTCAATTATTCCACCCTCAGAAGTCAATTCTTGTTTCTCTTTCCAAAAAAAAAAAAAAAAAAATCAGTGCTAAACAGCTTTCACTCCAGACAATAACTAATTATAAGAGGCGTCTGAATATTTAAAGTCATAAAGAAAGATAAACAACAGATATACTATATTTACTCTCAGGGATCTGACTAATTTCTGGGGGGAGTATGGTTGTCATCAGTTAATATTTATTGAACACCCACAACATGTTTGATGCCCTGACAGGTGCGAAGATGACCAAAGAAAGTCAGAAGAGTGAAAGGTATCCATTGTAGCAAACGGCAAGTCCCTTAAACCTCCTCCATTTGCTTCAACCACACTAAGCTACTTAAACTAACAGCACCTGAATCCCCATCTTCAAAGCCTTTTCTCAACTGCCTACAAACAAGGGTCAGGATACTGAATGCTCAAATCTATGGAGCTTCAGATTCTTCCTCCCTAAACACAGTCGTCTCTCATGGATCACTGCCAGAGGTCAGATCTGGAGGGCTTTGGGCTTCCATGGCCACTGGGTCAAGTTCAATCTAATCCATGTGTAGACCTAGATGAATGCTTCTGAAACACCGGGTGTTATCCCAGCACTATGTGCCACGAATTCTCCCAACAGAAGTTTTCAAATGTCACTCGCACTTTTATTTGTGAAAGTTTGTACCCTCACAGTGCACAGGCAAAAGTGGAGCGCATTTTCTGTGTGTGAGCCGATGAGAGCTTACCATAAACAGCATGAGAACACTAGCATCCTAAACCAGGAGAGTTGCCGCCGTTAAAGCACTAGCTCCTTCTGGTCTACCTCATCTTCCATAATTGCTAGAAATCGCATGGGAAACATTACTTTGCATGAGCTCTTACTAGTAACTGACGTGCCTTGAGGTCTGCCATTTTAAACCATACATTTCAGAGGTTTTTCTGGTAATCACAAAATTGTGCAGTCATCATCACTACCTAATTCCAGAACATTCCATCACTCCCAGAGGAAATTTCCATTCAGCAGTGGCCATTCCTATTACTTTCCCTCCTAGATCCTGACAGCTACTATTCTACCTTCTATCTCCATGAATTTGGCTCCCTTAAATATTCGCAAACATGGAATCATATTTTTGTGTGTGTCTCACATGTTTCCCATCCATATTGTGAAGAACTTCATTCCTTTCTATGTCTGAATAACGTTTATTGCTTCTGATCCTCCTGCCTCTACTTTCTAACTGTTAGGAATACAGTGAGAACTATAATATCCAGCTCAAAACACCTTCTAGAATAAGCTAGGCATTCCAAAATTCTCAAAAAGCCAAAATTATTTCATGTTTCTTCCACTCTACATTTATTCTGTCTTTTCCAAAATTTCATTATGTACATGGAGGCACACAAAAGCATATTTCCCAACATTTTACCCAAAATTAATACTATATATAACCCAGAATGGTCAAATTCTTAAGACTCAACAAAGAGAATGGTGGGACTAGACATGGCACATACCTTTAATACTAGCAGAGACAGGAGGATCTCTGTGAGTTCAAGGCCTGATTGATCTACATAGTGAATTCTAGGCCAGCCAGAGCTAAACAGTGTGTCCCTGTCTCTCAAAAAAAAAAAAAAAAAAGAAGAAGAAGAAGGAGAAAAAAAAAGGAAGAAAAGGAGAGACAGGGAGACAGAGGAAGAGAGAGCAAGAGAGAGAGGAGAGAAAGAAAGAAAGAAAGAAAGAAAGAAAGAAAGAAAGAAAGAAAGAAAGAAAGAAAGAAAGGAGAAAAAGAGAAGGGTAGTTGCCAAAGCAGCAACAGAAAATAAAAAAAGTTCTAGGGCTGGATATGGCAACATCTACATGATAATGCAAATACGTTTAATGCCATTGAAACAAATAATTACGATTTATTAGACAGTAAATTTCTGTGATGCATTATACTTACCATATTTTTAAAGCTTATAATAGTTTATGTATCTATATTTAACTCTAATGAATCAATAATCATTCAACCAAGATAATATTCTTACCAAGGGTGGTCCACCTAAGAAGATAGTACCCTGCTTTTGTACGATGATGTTTTCATCCGCCATTGCAGGCACATACGCACCTCCCGCTGTACAGGAGCCCATGACCACAGCTATCTGCAAAGGAGGCACAGACAAGCCATGAGGTGAGACTCCAACAGGAAACAGCATGGCATTGGCACAAGGTCCTTACAAATACTGCAGTGCCTAGGTGATACTAAGAGCTGATCCCTGGACCTCACTTTAGAAATGGAGTTCTGAGATGGTCCTTATTGTGTAGCCTAGACTCATGATCCTCCCAACTCCTGAAAACAGAGCCTCCAGGCACACACCATCCTTGTGACTAGGAAGAAAAAAACCTCTTTTATTGTTGTTTTAATTTATATGTATGTGTCTGTATGTATCCAAAGTGTGTGAGCAGGTTACCACAGAGATGGGAAGAGGGCGTCTGATTTGACCCCTTGGAACTGGACTTACAAGTTTGTGAGCACCCTAGTACGGGTGCAAGGAGTCGGACTCAGGTTCTCTGGAAGAGAAGCAAGTGCTCTTAACCATTGAGCTAGCTCTCCAGCCTCCTGGAATAGTGTCTTGACCTCTTGTACGAAACTATTTTACAGGGCTTATGTTTCGCTCTTACAGAACATGTAGATGAAGAAGTCTATCAGGACAACACTGGCCTGGTAAACTACTAGTCTGAGAAAAGAAACCTAGCACACACTCACTTCAATAAACTGATAATACTGCACCCTCTAAATAATCACTTTAAATAAATAGCTCTTGGGGGCATTGAAATAATTCTTTGAATGAATTTTATTAATATTTTGTGCTAGCACAAATATAATATATTCTAAATACAAAACTAATGCTAACATTTGCATTGAAAAAGTTACTCCAATGGCAGAGTTGGCAAAGTGATCTCCAATGACCATGTAAAGCAGTTGGGCACAGTCTGTATACCTGTAGTCCTGGTGCTAGAGAGGCAGAGAAAGCTGGGTCCCTGGATTTCGCGGCTCCCCTGGTCTAGTCAAACTGGTAAATTCAATGAAAGTAAAACACTTTGCCTCAAAAAAAAAAATAAGGTGGAAGGATCAGGGAGGTGGTCCGCTGTTCAAAGTGCTTGCTGCTCAACCTGAATTTGAATTCACAGCACCCATGTGAACAGCAAGGCATAACTACAGGTGTGTATAACCCCAGCATAGAGAAGTGGAGCCCAAGAACTTGCTGGCCAGAGAGCGTAGCTAAAATGGTGAGCTTGTCAGCTTCCCAGTTAGTAAGTAAAAGATCCTGTCTCAAGACACCACACACACACACACACACACACACACACACACACACACACACACACACAAATAGTAAATAAATAAAAAGAAATAAATAAGGCGGAGAATGACCTAATATTAACCTCTGGCCTCTACACATTCATGCACTCTTGCGTACATGAGTGGACACCCACACACCACACATAAGCATCAGTTGCAGTCAGCAATGGAGCTTAGGGAATACACCCACCAGATACAAAAGTTATGATGGCTTCGTTCTGGAGAGCCAAAGCCTGAATTATTTCCAGAATGCCCCTTGCGTCTGCCGTGCTCCCTCCTGCTTGCTGCTGCCGTGTTCCTGCTGTGCTTGGCACGGTGTGGTTACTATGTGCAAGGATCCCACTGTATCTACTATAGTGTGATTGTTTCATAGGAAAATTCTACTCCGCACTGGGCACCTTACAGATCATAATGAAGACGAGTTTTATAAGAACAATGATGCTTAGTTGGATCTGTGATTTAATTGGACTTTCTGGGTCAGCCTGAAAGATAAAAGTGGTTAAGACAGTAAAGATGATCAGGGAAATGCTTCAGGTTATTCTAAATAAGTGGTACAAAAAGGGCAAAATTAGGCTAAAGTCACCTTCCCCTGTGAGATCTGCAGAAGACGGAAAATAAGAACAAGGAAGTCTAATGTATTACAGACCCATGAAGTCTGCCTGTGGGAAGCCAGGCCAATGGTTAAAGAAAGCAATTATGTCCCTATACCCGAGGTTAGGCCTGAGTTCCTCAGTCGTGTAATTCACAGAATTAATCACAGGCCCCGGTATGCACCTTGAAAAACAAAGTTGTACAAGAAAATTAAATGACCTTATTGTGTGTAAAGAAAAATAGATGGTTAGTTAGACCACTTGTTTAAAGGTTTTGCAGAGCGGAAGCAGGACAGCTGCCCACCGGTGCAAAAGGATCGGGCTGAAATACATTCAGCTTGTTTAAAACTTTGTTAATCAATTATAAAAGAATCATTGCTTTTGGGTAAAGAGAAATGTTTAATGACTGTGGACTTGAAAGGAAAACGTGTAACTTGTGATCGTAATGTGATTTCTTCCTGTGAAAAGATTTTGTTTTTGGAAAATATGCAACTGTGGTTGTGAGGTAATCCTTTCTTGCATAGAAGTTTTTGTCTTAGGAGGTATAAAAGGGATAAGAGAAAAATAGATATAATAGAAGGAAAACTGCAGGAAAGATATAGGAGGAGAATAACTGGGAAGGAAGGAAGTAAGGGAGGAAGGAAGAAAAGAAAAAGAAGGAAAAAGAAGGAGAGGTCAGAGAGGAGGAAGAAAAGGTCAGGGTAGAAGAAAGGAACAGAAAAGGAGGAGAGTAAGAACAAGTGACAGAAAGCAAAATAAAATGAAGAATTCAGTTTTGGCCCTCAGAAAAACATCTCCTGTGTGTGTATGTATGCAGTTGTGCCGACGCCACGCCTCCTCTCAGTTTCTTTGATCCACTGAAAGCTGGCCTTGTAGCGCACACAAGCATGCACACACACACACACACACTAATAAATACAACTTTTAAAATCTAAAGAAGAAAGTGAATTATGTTGAAGCTGGGTGACACACTTACAAGGAGTTAACACAGTGTTCACACGTGAGTGCTCACAAGCTTTCCATTTTAGAAAAAGCTTAAGAGAATCCTTGTTTGAAGATCAGCATGCCACAAAGAATAACACGTAAGCGTTTAGCTAAATGCCCATCAACAGCAAGAAAAATATTACCAAGGAAAAATAGAATATCATGAATTTTTTTAAGGCACCGCATGAAAACAGCCTGTGTTTCTGATCCCAGTGTTCCATCAGCTTGCCTTATATACGCACAGACGCTGCTTCGGTGAACCGCACACCACACTAATATTAAGCTCAGAGGGCTGTACTGTGAGCTAACAATTTCCCAACTACGTGACCATCACAAAGAGACTTTTTCCGTTTACTAAACGCTTTGTGTTTGTTCTTAAACTGTGTTCAGCATTTAACTGTTAATGCAACGGAGCAGTGGCCTTCCCTTATCCTTTGCTTTAACAATCACCCAGAAGTATGCTTTCAAGACATCTACAGCTACAAAAACCCCTCCTCATACACACAAGGCAACACCCATTGTATCCAAGTTAACAATGGCAGACAGATCCCAGCCGCCTACCAGGTGTGAGGGATAAATGAATCGTGGATAAATTCATTGTTAATATCTAAATGCCTTCCTTTACAGTGAGGCAAAAAAATTATAAAATAAGATACCAACTCCCTAAATCTGTGTGGTATGCCTGAGTACTTAACTATCTCTGTACTTTATGAATATCTGAAAAACTCTGGGCCTTTTGTGAAGTTCAGTATGTGGGTCACGACCCCTTTGGAATTGAACAATCCTTCCACAGGGGTCACCTAAAACCCCGGGAAAACACAGGTATTTACATCATGGTTCATAACAGTAGCAAAATTACAGTTATGAAGTAGCAACAACAATTTTATGGTGGGGTCAGCACAGCATGAGGTGTTAAAGGGTCGCAGCAGCAGGAAGGTGGAGAACCATTCTTCTAAGCGAACAGAAGACACTTTTACCTCAGAGCCCTGTACTCTCCGTGACAACACTGGTTCAGCTCACACTGTCTACGTGCTCCAGAAGGAAAAGGCTCAAGGAACTTAGGGCAGAGTCGCGGTGATGTAAGATTCAAAAAGAGAACAGTTTTCAAAAGTAAGACCTAAAAAAACCCAACAGGCAGAGTGGAGTTCTAGGAAAACAACTAGAGAGCAGAGGAGAGGAAAGAATAGCAACTGCCAGCAAGTGCTGGGTACGAGGATGAGGGTGGGGGCGGGAGGCGGGGAGGAGGCAGGAGATGTCGGAATGCCAGCATGCCATCTGCTGTGGAAGGAGTGTTTGCGTCCCCTCCTAAATTCATGGTAAAGCCTTAATCCCCAGTGTGATCTGGAGGTGAGGCCTCAGAGAGGCAGCTGAGGTTACACGGTCATGAGGGTGGAGCCCACGATGTCATCAAGGTCCCTGTAAATAGAGACAAAAATCCCTCTGTCCGTCAAGTGAGGACAAAGCCAGGAGGAGGCCCTCACCAAGTCCTGAACCCAAAGCAACCATGCACTCAGATCTGTGGGGCCCCGTAGCCTCCAGAGTCATTAGAAACAAATGCTCACACTACCCAGTCTATCCTAATTGCTAACACCACCTGCTTGCTAACTAACCATCCTGGTGGAAGGGTGGAAAAGAAGAGCTACCGAGGCAGCAGAGCTCCGGAGGCAGGAGAGGACTCACAGTTAAATGAGTAACTGACCAAGTATGAGCACCTGAGCTCAGGGACTTCCGCCATATTGCCTGAGGCATTGCAGACGCATCTTCTCCACAGTTCCTAGGCAACCAAGGAAATCAACAGTACACCCTCCTGACACCAGCTAGCCCATGCTCAGGGAAAAGCAGATGGGGTTACTTCGAATTAGTAACCACTGCCCCTGGTGTCCCCATCCGATGCCATCCCTGTGAGTACAGAAGACTGAAACCGCTTCTTGTAACCCTCTCACTTGCCGTCCCTCTCTGGTTGTCTCCCTTTCTTGCTCTGATGGAGCCAAGTAGCAAGCTGTGAAATGCTCTGGGATTTCACATGGCAAAGGACGAAGGATGGCCCTCTAGCCAAAACCCAAGATGAACTGAGAGGATCCTGGAAAGAACCAATTCAGTCAACGACCACATGAAGGCGCTAGGAAGTGAGTCCTCACACCAAGCTCTCAGGCCACTGTACCTGTGAGACCCCGAGGTAGGCCTAGACTCTAGCCCCCAGAACGAGACAATAAACATGCATTGTTCTACACTGCCAAGTTTGGGGATAGTATGTTCTCGAGCAATAGATAAACCGTTTACCTTGGTCAAGGCATGTGGCCTGTGGTAGTGACTTGTCTACTATGAAAGAGGCCCTAGTTTCAATCCCCAGCACTGGAAACAAACAAATAACAACAACAACAACAAAAAACAACCCTCTGTCTCAAGTAAATACAATGGAGGCACTTCAGTAGTGTAGCTGAGTGTTGATTAACAGCATGGACAAATTATGGAAAATGCAAAGTTAGACAACTTCATCATAGGGCAAATATCAAAGAGTAGAATTCCACAAACAGAAGGCTAAGCCGTCTGTAATACAACCTCAGGACCACCTTCATCTGTGAAGTTTACCATTAATCAAAACGTCATGATGGAGAGAATGACTAGAACTTTCTATTCCGCTCTCCAAAGACTCCATCCACCTCTAAACTATTAATCTACGGTAGACATGGAGGATGAAGGCCAAGTAGAATTCTGCTCCGCCCCAGAGAGTGACGCAGCCATCACAGTAAAAGAAGGAGACAAAGATACAGAGGATGTTCACAACAGACCAACCCACAGAGGCAAAGGAGATCCGTGGCTGGGAGGACTGGGCAGAAACAGAGAGTGATTGCTAATGAGAACATAAAGATATAATAAGCTCGATCCAACTCAGTGATACCCAAAACACAACTGAAGTTTCACAGTTAATGAATGAGCTGTATTTCCATAATGCTGCTACATAATTTAAAAACACGGGGTGGGAGGGGTGTCAGACACCTACTTCTGGCCTCTGAGAGCACTAGGCACATACATGGTACACAGACATACATGCAGGCAAAACACTCATGCACATAAAGTAATTAGGTAAATAAATAAAAATTTTAAAAGCACAAAAACCCCTGCAAGAGCTGTAGTTACTATGCCCAAAGGAATTAAAATTCTCAAATAGTTTATCAAAAACAAAGAAAGCCTTTCTAGACACAGTATTTTTTATTTCAGAGATATTTATTTATTTATTGAGATGGGTTCTTACTATGCAGCCCTGGCTAGATTAAAATTCAATATATATATAGACCAGGCTAGCCTCAAACTCATGGACTTCCCACCTGCCTCTGCCCAAAGGCTGAGATTATTTTTATTTATTTTTTTTATTTATGTGTATGTGCATGCCTGTGTGAGTTTTATGTGCACTGTGTGTATGCAAGAGTCTAAGGAGACCAGAAATGGAGATTAGAGCCCCTGGAGCAGATGTTACAGGTGGTTATAGATGGCTGACCCATCTTTCCAGCTGCCTAATCACAAGTATTGAAATAAATAAGATTTTAATGCCATGCGAGCAGATAGACGCTGATAATAGCAATAAAGACGAAAAGAACACAACACAAATAAGTCATCAGCTAAACCAGTCAGCATCACACAGTCTCATCTCATCATTCAATTCTGAGTTGCTTGTCACCCACGACAGGACATGGGGAGGACGCATACAGAAGCATCCTGCCACCACATCTTCTGCTCACAGGACCCAGGGATCCCGGAGTGCAACGGCACTGACAAGTGCTCCCGGCCCAAAGTGTGCCCATGTGCAAATCCTATGCAAGGCCACTCTGGGATCCAAAGTGTCGGAACTGTAGAGAAAATTCTGCTCCACTCTCCACTGCGAACTAAAATGCCATCAAATGCATGGCTACACCATGAGGCTTGGGTTGTAGGCACATCATCAGTACTATGCCGAAAGGGACATTGAGGACAAAGATGAACTCCAAGAGGCACCAATCCCCTCACCACTGGAGAGGGAACCTGTTATGTGGCAGAGATAAAGGAGAGAAGGAAGTCAAGCATGATTCTATGGCTTACAAGCAAGAAGGTAGGAAGCCACGGATGACTCGTAACCCACTGAAACAACTACTGTTGTCTCTTCCACAGCATGGTTTCTGTGTAACAGCAATAAGGTGCTGCAAACCACAGACAGCCACATGGGACTCAGCAGACAAATCCATTACCCTCCAGGTCTTGCCCAGGCAAACAGAAACTGGTTCTCATTATAGCAAAATGAATTACAAACATAGCCCAATAGGCCATTCTGTGGAAAGGGGAAGGCTTGCCAGGGAGGTCTTATGCCTCATTCTGAAAAATGGCATGAACTCTGGACCTCCTGTCCCCCGTGCCCACCCACACCTACACCTACACACACACACACACACACACACACACACACACACACACACACACACACCCCGCAGAGCTGGAGACCATTTTCCACTTCAACACATTCTAAGATAAATGCAATAGAGACCGGGATAAATGCAACAGAGACCAGGATAAATGCAACAGAGACCGGGATAAATGCAACACAGACTGGGGATAAATGCAACAGACTGGGGATAAATGCAATAGAGACCGGGGATAAATGCAACAGAGACCGGGGATAAATGCAACAGAGACCAGGGATAAATGCAACAGAGACCAGGATAAATGCAACAGAGACCGGGATAAATGCAACAGAGACTGGGATAAATGCAACAGAGACCGGGATAAATGCAACAGAGACCGGGATAGTGCAACAGAGACTGGGATAAATGCAACAGAGAAGGGAAGAATCCTAGGGCTGGATAGAAAAACCACTCAAAATGTGTTTCCTTTCCAGCCTCACATCTTGCTTCCTTTTTCAAAGTAATTGTGAAAAGCAGACACTGTCTGTATCGTATTGGTCCTGTCTTTACATGGAGAACCTCCATTAGAAATAAAAGTCACAGGGTGCATCCCAGCTGAATGGCTGGCCAGAAGTTCAGATCACTGTCACCCACGTTGCTGGATCAACACTGTTAACTCTGAGGTACTCAGGCTCACCTGCACCAACAGGGTTGAAGGGCACACAGAATGCAGGAAGTCCATCTTACCCAGAATGCCTCCTCCTCGATCTTTTCACCAGAGAGCCTGATGTCACCAGATACATATCTTTCATCTCTCCTAGCTTCTACTCATCTTTATTGAAATTTATTTTAAAAACAATGACATCAGCTCATTTAACCCACTCAGGATGATCATAGATGCTTGAAACAAAGGCAGTCAATGAGGTCAACTTCAAAAATAATGAGCTACACAATCCCAGAGAACCTAGACAACAAAGAGGACCCTAAGAGAGATATACATGGATCTAATCCACATGGGAAGTAGAAAAAGACAAGATCTCCTGAGTAAATTGGGAGTGTGGGGATCATGGTAGAGAGTAGAAGGAGAGAGGGGAGGGATGGAGGAGAGCACATAAAAATATATAGCTCAATAAAAACTTTAAAAAAAATACTGAGCTAAGTGAAGGAGAACAGAAAGCGGAGGGAAGATACGAGAGGGGCCGCTGGTAATCACCTAAACATCTTCAAACTTTAGAGCAAATGCGGGGGGGGGGGAATGGGGCAGCTGAGAAACTGCACTTTCACACAGCTAGTAAATAAAGCCTATTTCAACAGAGACTAACTTCTAGTCAAAGCAAAAACATGTTGCTGGCTGCTGAGGCTCAGGTGAAGGGAGAGGCTTCCTATGCCAGAGCACAAGCTGCGGCAGGGGACTACAGCTGGCCACGAAAGGTAGCAGGAGAGTGAGGCTGAAGATTATGAGCCCCATACATGAGAAGAAAGCAGACTACATGGGCCAGCCTGAGTGTGTACAAAGCTGCAGGGAGGCCTCAGACAGGAGCTCGGAAAGGTTGGACCCCGATCTCTGCGGTCTTTAAACTCAAGTAGATGAGGGGGTCCCCCGGCCCACCATGTGATAAGGAAACAATAGGCTAGGAAGGTGAGGGCCTACTGCACCCTGTCAGGGTGTGGGCATTTGCCTTAACAGTTACAGGAGACCACTATAACATGTCTCATCTCAGGGAAATATGTAAAGATATAAAAATTTGTCTAATAGTCCTCTAATCACAAAGAACCAGCAATAAAGTATGAGAAATCAGCCAGGACCTGTCTAGAAAAAAGAGTTAAGAATAGCCGTGGAAGTTCAAAGAATGGAAAAGATGAATATTTTGACCTAAAAAAGTCTCCTTTCTTTCAAAGCAAAATTCAAATGAAAGGTCTAGATATCTGTCAACATCACTTTTACTTCTAGAAATATACAGGAAATTACAAAGATAAGATTGTAAGAGATACATTCTTAGAGCTAAGTGGATAAATAGATCTACAATGGGCAAGGTTAATGACATTAAGTAAAATACAGTCTTGGGGTAGAAAATAGGATAGGAGTGAGGTAACTATTGATCATTGTCACAATGCATAAACAACATAACCAGATTTATATCTTAGTCTGTTCTGTGTTCAAACACAATACCAGAGACTGGATATTTTAAACAGAAAAAAAAATGATTTATTTGAGTCAAAGTTTCAGAGGGTGAAAGATCAGGCACCCCTTTTATAATCTTTATTTAATTTATGTGCATTGGTCTTTTGCCTGTATGCATGTCTATGTGAGGGTGTTGGATCCCCTGGAACTGAAGTTACAGTTGTAGCTGCCATGTGGGTGCTGGGAACAGAACCCAGGTCCTCTGGAAGAGCGGTCAGTACTCTTAACTTCTGAGACATCTTTTCAGCACCTGGTGAGGACCTTCTAACTACATCACAGTATGTCTGGTGGCATCGTGGCAGAAACACGTGACAGGAAGAAAGGTCATATGACAAGCTAGGATGAAAGAGACCAGAGGGATCCATACTCGTACTTTAATAATATAAAATATAAAATTCCTTCTTGAAGGAATCGACCCTTTTGGAGGCAGAGCTCCACGGCCAACCCACCTCTTAAAGGGCTACAACTTCAGCACTGTCACTTCGAAGACTAGGCTTTCAGAAAAATCCTTCAGTGGACAAGCCTTATCCAAGGCATAGCATTGCAGAGGGTTGACTTATATAATACATGATTATAGATGCTTTTAATCACTCTAAGCCACAATTTTAAATAACAAAATCTAAGAAAAGGGCTGAGGATGTGGTTCAGTGGTACGGCCTGAGGACGTGGGTTTGCTCCTTACTACTGGGAAAGGTGGGATGGAAAGGAGATAAAATCAGTTAATGTGTTAGCATTTGGTTTAACAGTTACAGGGAGATTATCTTTTAATAAATATTAACATGTCCCTACCTCAGGGAAATTCATGAAGATATAAAAATTCATATGATGATGGGCAGTTGTGGCACACGCCTTTAATCCCAGCACTCGGAAGGCAGAGGCAGGTGGATCTCTGTGAGTTCGAAGCCAGCCTGGTCTACAGAGCGAGTTCCAGGACAGGCTCCAAAGCTACAATGAAACCCTGCCTCTTCCGCCCTCGCTCAAAAAAAAAAAAAAAAAAAAAAAAAAAAAAAAAAAAAAAAAACCAAAGAATTCATCTGTTATTTCTCTAATCACAAAGAACCAGCAATAAAATATGAGAAACCAGCCAGGACCTGTCTAGAAAGAAGAGGTAAGAATAGCCATGGAAATTCAAAGAATGAAAAAGGTAAATATTTTGAACCTAAAAATGTTTAAGTAAGGGGAAAAGCAAAGAATCAAGGCTGACAGCGAAGTACCAATCCCACAGCAGGAAAGGAAGATCAGAACTTGAGAGACGACTCCATGGTAAGAGCACACGCTGCTCCTGAGGAGAGCCCGTGATTGGCACTCAGGTGGCAGCTCATCACCACCTGTAACACTGGTTCCTACCTCCACAGGCACCAGACACACAGGTGGTACACACAGATCCATGCAGGCACTCAAACACACACATAAAATAATCGGAAGACAGCACCAAGCAGACGAGCAGGGGATGGTAATGTGCTCAGGTCTGGCTGAGCCAAGAGAGCCCAGAAAACTTGTATTTCTCCTGCTCTCTCAGAGTCACCGACCACTTCTGCCATTAAATGAGGGAGGGTGTTCTTCCCACACCAAGTAATCAGTCCTCACCTGGATACCAACTGGGTGTCCCCTTATCCAATTCAGTTTTGACACTGTCTGGAGAGAGCACCAGGCCCTGCTAGACTGTCCCCACTTCAAATGCCAAACATAGGCAGAAGCACCAGCGTCAGGCTGCCTAGCCATAATCTGGGGCTCTCACCACCCCCCCCCTTGCATTTACTATGTTAGAATGGCCCACAGAGCTCAAGCAAATGCTTCCCTTCTACCTGCTGGTTAATTATTAAAGGCCACAGAAAACAGCTTAGGGCTGGTACACAGACAGAGCCTGGGAGAGCTCTGAGTGCAGGAGCCTCCGTCTCTATGAAGCTGAGATCTGTCGCCCTCCCAGGACTCAGAACACGTGGGAAGCTCTTGAAAGCCCCCTAGGGCTTTGCAGGAGGGATTTGTATGGCGGCTTCCTCATCCAAGCATGAGGGATCATTTTTACTCCCAGCCCTTCCTCTCCAGAAGGTTGGGGGCAGGTGGTGCTGAAGGCGCCAAGCTCCTCACCATGGCTTTGTCTTTCTGGTTGCCAACCTGTATCAGGAGTCGCCTCATTAGAAGAAAGGATGTTCCAATTGCCCAGGAAAGTCAAAAGGATTTAGCAGCTTTGCACCAGGAATCAAATAGCAAACGTTAAAATAAAAGATGTTCCTGGCATCCTTATCTACCAGGGTCTTAGGAGTTCTGTCTTAGGAACAGGATAGAGACCAAACATGGGAACCCTAGCTTTTCCTAACCAGGAACCAGGGGCAGAAACCACACACACATTTCTATTTCACACTGAGGCATTAGCAGAAAACCCACAGAGACAGCAGAACCCTGAGGCTTGGAGACAGAGATGTGGAGGGCGTCTAGAAGCAACCATCTCACAGTCCTTAGGGCAATTACATCTAACAAGACCTTTATCATGGCTTTCTATTCACACCCTCTGAGAATGTCAAGGAAATGAAATATTTCAGATTTATAACTTAAGTCCCCACAATCCTCTTGAATAACCACATCTTCCTCCTTCCTTCCTCAGCGCCACACTGTTCACAGCTGAGTGTGCTGTTCTTCAAGCACGCTTACACACAAGCACGACACAATAAGTTTTCAAGCACCCAACTGTCACATCCACGAGCACTGGCTCTACATTTGCCTGTGATGTATTCTCAACACAGCTTTGGGGATTATTTATCGATGCATGCATTCTAGTTCATTGGTCTGAACAGCCAAACACCATTAAGAATCTTCTAATGATACCCATCAATTCATTATCCTTTGCTCTAATAAGCAATGTCAGTATAAACTTATCTCTATGTAGCTCTTTACCCATATGCTATAGTTTCCTCTGCACTAATAGATTAGTCCTTAAAAGTTTTTCTTTTCAAACCGTTTTCCTTCAGCAACGAACATTCATTATAATCCAGGAACATGCCTGCCATTAGTAAAAGTTCACACTAAAGACAGGTTATAAAACTTTCTTACATTAGATATTCAATTCTGGTTTTGATTGTGTCTATTCATTTATTTTGTGTGCGGCAGGGGGTAAGGCTCCACCCTGTGCATGTGCAGGTCAGAGACGAACCCTCGAGAGAGAGTCTGTTCTCCCTTCCACCTGCAGATCCCAGAGCTGGGACTCAAGTCACAGGCTTGGTGGCAGGAGTATTTACTTCTCTGAGCCATCTCGCCCGACTAAATTCTGCTTTATTTTTAATTCATCAGGATTTCATGATAGAAATGACATTTGGAGTTTTTTTTTTTCTAAACAGACAAACAAAGCCCATATTTGACTAATGAGAAATTACCTGTGTGATATTTTTAGAAGACATAATTGCCTGATTATAGAATATGCGGCCAAAGTGGTCTCGATCTGGAAAGGTGTCTGCTTGCCGAGGTAAGTTGGCCCCTCCTGAGTCAACTGTATGAGGAAAAGGAGAGAAATGAGCACAGCTCAGCAAATGGCCACAGTTAATTAGATCCATTAGGGTCTAAGATAACTAGCTCTTAATCTCAGTCACAAAAGCTCCCCACAGGTGCACTAATATGTAGAATCCAGAGTCTCAGACCCCCAAACACAACCAAAGCTTTCCTCCCAACACATTAGGCTTTCCAACCTTCAATCAAAACTCCACATAAACTTCTCAGGACACTGTCCCTTAAAGAGCAGCCAAAGACACAGAAACACCAAGAATTCGCCAGCAGACCTGAAGCTGCATCCTCCTAGGCCAATACAAGAGCCACTAAAGGACTAATGGGTAATTTGTATATTGCTTTCTTGTACTAGCTCTCTTGTTTTTCTTTTTTTTTTTTTCTTTAAGTGGTTTAGCTGTATGGCTCATGCTGTGATCCTCCTGCCTCAGCTTCCTAAGCATTAAGATTTACTACAAACTGACAAACGGGCCACAGTGCCTGCCACCACTCAGGATGACCAACCATGTGAAGCCAGCTTGGGCTACACAGGGAGATTTTTGTCTGAAGACAGAACTCCTTATTTCATAGGGATGTGATGATAAGATCAAACGTGCTTCCTGGCCATTCTAAACACCTCAAACTTCCTTAGCTACGAAATGAACAATAGCAGCTATTTCATGGAGCTATGAGGACATGAAATTATGAAAATGTTAAAAAGAAAAATAAGAGCTAGGTGTGACAGCGCACATCTTTATAGTCCTAGCACTCGGGGAGGTGGAGGAGCTCTGTGAGCTCCAAGTAGCCAAGGCTACATAGACCGTGTCTCAAAAAGAGAGAGAAAGAATTAGAAATTAATCCTACACCTACTATTATTGCCTACAATCACTGTCTTTTATTATTTAATATTCTGCATCCTGTCTGCCATTAAAGATGACCTCTCTGAAGAGAAACAATGTCAATATTCTTCAGCTTAGCTGCCCCTCTAGAGACTGGCAGGAGCCTGCAGGCAGTTTGGATGCATTTGCTGTTTTCTATGTGCAAAGAAGTTCACACTGAGTTAACCAAGCAAATGCACTTTTCCAGGAAAAGAAAAAAATATCTCTATTACGACCTGTTCAAATGTTTACAATTGAATAACGTATGCAAGCGTCTTGGCAAGCTACACCACTATCCAGAAGCTGCCAATTCTAAATTGCTTTGCTTTTAGATTCTGTTCAAAATAGCCTTTAATGCAAATGTAGTTTACTTTCAAATAAAGACTGGCTTTCTTTGGAAATCAACTGTATCTTAAATTACAACCTATTCAAATTATGTAATATTCAAGGACTTAATACAGTGCCTGACTCTCAAGAGATCCATAAATATTAGCTATTTTTTTAATAGTTTGAGTAATTATAGTTAACAAAAAAATAAGATACCCAGGGGAAAAGCCAGCACACAGCAAGCAGCTAATTTCCCTGTGCAGTACTATGGGCAGTCCTTAGTTACCTTCGCCCACAGTCCTCAGCAAACACTGTATTCCTTTCTAACTGCAGGAGGAACCAGCAGTATTTTAAAACACCCAGTAATGACGTCACCCACATAGCCTTCTACAGTCTCCCATTTTCCCAGCTAAAACAGTTCCCAGCACACTTGTCACTTGCCCAGATAGATGCACGGGAGCCTGTTCTGCAGGGCGATCTCTTGGGCCCGTAAGTGCTTCTTCACCGTCACTGGGTAGTAGGTGCCTCCTTTGACAGTGGCATCATTGGCCACAATCATGCATTCTACTCTGAAAGGCAGAAATTCCATTGAAAAAGACTATGAGATTTCTGCAAAATTAAAAGCAACTCAGCTTATTATAATGAGAGCATGCAACGCAGTCTTCAACTTCTGGTGCAAGTCACTACTGCCACTCACTAGTTAATGGCCTCATGCTGTAAAACCAAGCTTTAATCAAGGTTCACATTCATTAATCCAACAGAAAATAATTAGTTTTAATAAGGTTACACACTCACACTTGATTTTTAAAGAGCCATTAGTCCTCCATTAGTATTGTGGCATTAACCTAAACCACTATTCTGTAAGGTTCTTTCGGTTCATTTTTTTTTAAAGATTGTATTTATTTTTATTATATGGATCTGGGTGTTTTGCCTGCATGTATATCTGTGTACCACATATGTGTAATACCAAGGGAGACCAGAAGAAAGTGTTGGGTCCTCTGGAACTGGGGTTACAGACAATTATTAGCTACATATAGGTGCTGGGAACTGAATCCCAGTCCTCTGGAAGAGCAGGCAGTGTTCTAACCACTGAGCCAGCTCTCCAGCACTTACTATGGCTCTTGAAATGAAAGGATCCTAACAAGAGGATGACGTCTTTTTGAAAATTCAACTCTCTAGGGCAAGGAACTCTCTTAAATCTTTAAACTGTCCTTTTCAGGAGCTGGAAAGATGGCTCAGTGGTTAAGTACACTGACTGCTTTTGTAGAGAACCCGGGTTCAATTCCCAGCCCTCATGGCAGCTCACACCTGTCTGTAACTCCAGCACCTGAAGATCTGACACCTCAGAGAGACACACATGCAGGCAAAACACCAATGCACATAAAATAAAAATAAATAAATTATAAAGTGTCCTTTAAAGAAAGAAACTAAATGGGGCTAGAGGGATGGCTCAGCAATTAAGAACACTGCCTGCTGTCTGTGAGGACCCAGGTTTGATTCCAGAACCCACATGGTGGCTCACAAGCATCTTTAACTCGTTTCACGGAATCCATCATCCTTGTCTGACCTCCCTAGGTACACACATGGTGCACGGACGTACATTCAGACAAAAACACTCACGTGTTTAATCAAAAAATAAATTTAAAAAAGTAGAAAAAATGAGAATAAACTGCCAGTAGTACTAAGATATGCTTTTCATATTCTCAAAAGTGATTTAATAGCTGTATGTAGTGGTATTTGTAATCCCAGCACTTAAGAAGTAGGGGCAGAAGGATCCAAAGTTTGAAATCAATTACACAGTGAGTTCAAGGCCAGCCTGGGCAAAAGAGTAAGACCCTGTCTTTAAAAAACAAGGTCTGAGGACAGAGCTCAGTGAACACTTGCCCTGAATGTACACAGCACAGAGTTCAAATTCCAGCACCACAAGAAAAAAGAAAAACAATGTTCTTTACTATTTCATCCATAGGAAACAAACAAACCACACACACACACACACACACACACACACACACACACACACACACACACACTCACACACACACACACACGCGCATGCACACATTCTAAAATAAATCTGTGTTATTTGAAGTCACAATAAATACAAATTTTAAATAGCACGGCACAAAGGGCTGTGTATATAGATTAGTTGGGAAAGTATTGCATGTTACACTTGAAGGCCTACGTTCGATTTCCAGTGTCACATACATCTGGCATGGTGGCATATGTCCATAATCAATCCCCCACAGACATGCTACAGAAAGAGAAATAAACTCAGTTCACAAAAATACTGTGATACGCGTCTGCATGGTTTTGCCCATCAACACCCATTTAGTTATAGAACTAAACTTTCTTTTAGTAACTGCTTCTGTTTTCTTTTCCTCAAAGTTATTTTCAGGTTTATTGAAAATATGACAGAACAGACTCAAACAGCTCCATGTGGTGTTTTTAAATTAAGCCCAACTTTAGGCTGAGTGACCTTCAGGTTGGGGAGACTGCCAAAGTCCAGGAGCTTCAGCATTCCCTTGGTGTCAGGAACTACCTCAACGGTCTCCTGGTCCAGGGCTGAGACCTCAGGAACAGAATTCTCTCTCCTTTCTCTCTCTTCCTCCTGCAGCTTGATAAGGGCTCCCTCTCACAGGACATCTCTGAATCCTCTTCATCAGATGTGCGACATAGTCGGCTATCTTGTTGCACAGTTTCTTGCTGGAGATAATAGTGATCTCGCACACGCGCTTGTTGGTGTGGAAGTCATTACCCAGGGGCATGTAGTACTTCTCGAGGATGATCTGCATCACCTTCTTCATAGTCTTGGTGCGAGTGTGGTCCATGCTGATGGGTAAAAGAGCCTCTTCTGTTTGTAAGCCACATGGTTCAAACAGCGCACCCCACAGAGTAAGAAGAGAGTGAGCACAGGAACCAGGCCTTCCTCCTCAGTGATCCTGCTGCGGCTGAGCAGCCAGCAGGCTAGCACAAACCCCAGGCCCTCTGCTGGCTGCAGCTTGAAAGCTCATTGCCCATATGCCAGCAGTCACCTGCATCCGCGTGCATCCACCTCTGCCTCTGGGTGTGAGAGCCAACACAGCCAGGCAGAGCCAGGAAGAGCTGTGCTAACTGTCTGAGCTCTGAGCCCTAGCCACGCCCAAACTGAGCAGAAAAGAAGGTCATAGTGAGTCTGCCTGGGGACACAACGGACACCTGCTCCTCTAAAACAGCTGCATTCACCAGCTGTGCAAGAGTTTAGATGGAGAGTTCTGAAACTCAGCGTGCCAGCAGAGAAGACTTATGTTATTTTTTTTTAGCAGGTATCAATTGCAAATAGTTTCTTGGTTAGGGGTAGGACATCCTCAGTGCTGGGGTTTTATTTGGTTTAAACATGTGTGGGGTGTGTGCTGCCACAGTGTCTGTGAGCGCCTATGCGTATCAGCTCCACTGTGTCTGGAAGAAGCTGTTCCCTTGCACTTGTGCACAACCTCCACAACCTCTGGCTCACACAACCTTTCTGCCTCCTCTTCCAAACAGACTTTTGTGCTACTGATTTTCTTTTCCTTCTCTTTTCTTTTTGATTTTTGAGAAGGGGTTTCTCTACATAGCCCAGGCTGTCCTGGAACTCACTATGTAGACCAGGCTGGCCTCAAACTCAAGAGATCCGCCTGTGTCTGACTCCTAAGTGCTGGGATAAAGGTGTGCCCCACCACATGGCTTTAATGGTTTGTTTTTTTTTTTGTTTTTTTTTTGCTTTTTGTTTTAGTTTGTCTGCTTTTTCTCCTCTTTTCTCTCTCTCTCTCCTTCTTAGAGAGAGAGAAAAAAACCATGAAGTTGTATGGGTAGAGAAGTGGGGAGGACGTGGGAGGGACTAGGGGAAGGGGAAAAATATGATCAAAATATATTGTGGAAAAACTTTTAATAAAAAAATTAAAAAGCCCATACCTGGGGGAAGTGGGGAAGTCTAAACTGGATCCAGAAACTGGCTAATTTTTATTTTTCTCCCTTCAGTTTGTGGTCTCTAGAGCTCCAGAGAGGAACCTTATACATATCTGGGGCGCTCAAGTCTTACGAGCACAAAGCTTGCCTGCCAACAGGCAGGGTGGGTGGCAGGCGCCTGCATTCACAATTCCTGCCTCTCACAACTGAGCACAGGCAGAATACTCACCCTGACACTCGTCCAATGCCCGTAATGACGCCACCTGCAGGGACTTCCTCGTCACCATATAACTGGTACCCTGCAAACTGGGAGAATTCCAGAAAGGGAGACCTAAGTGGAAGAAAGGATGTTGTCTAAATTAAATATCTGTATTTAAAAAGTTACACATAAGAATGGAAAGATTTTTTTAAAAACAGGGAAGCATTTCAAATATGCATATTATACATAAAAATCTACAAAAAGATTTCTAAAATAAGACCTGACAAAATGCCACAGGAATTTACGGGGTACAACCAGGTAGCGGGCTACAACAGAATACTGGGACTTACTGGTAAGTGCAATGCAACTGCATCTATTCCAGAGAAAGGGGATAGCAGGGAGTGTTTACCATGTGCCTGGCTCTCTACTGTGGGCTTCATAAACACTTTGCTAACGAGGAAATTAGAACCCAGTTGCTAGCCTCAGTTCACATAAGTAGTAAATGGCAGATCTGGGATTTCCAGAAGCAGGCTGTCCCCGTGCCAGGCTCTTCTCCAGCGCTCACCGTACCGTCCACCTTTCACTCACACATGTGCTCATGACACACCTGGGGGGAAGAGGCCTAGAATGCTCGGTCTGGTACGACTGCCTTTTGTTTTGCTTTTCTGATGCAGGCGCCTGATCCACATCTGCACAAAAAAATGGGCTAAAGGAAAGTGTGCTAGGCGCTGTAAGAAAGAAGGCCCGTCGAGTAGAAGCACTTGCATACAGGCCTGGCAACTTGGGGCTGATCCCTGGATCATATAAGATAGTAGAAAACTGACTCCTGAGAGCCGTCCCCTGACTTCCACACATGTGCCATGACATACAGACACCCACGCTCACCCATGCATGCTCTCATACAAATACGGATGTCAGAAGAACACGGTGGGCTAGAGGTACAGCCCAGCTGTGGCAGGTCTTACCTTACAAGCACAAAGCCCTAGGGTCAATGCCCAGCACCACGCAAATCAAGTGCGGGGGTGCACACCTTTATGTCGTCCCATCCCGAGGGAGACAGAGGAGGGAGGGTCAGAAGTTCATGGTTGGGCTGGGGTTGTATCTCAGTGATAGTGTTCTTGATTAGTTTGAGAGAAGCCCTAGGTTTAATCTGCAGTGCTTTCAAAATAGGGAAGGGGCCTCAAGGTTCTCAGCTATACAGTGATTTTGAAGTCAGCTACATGAGACCCTATCTTAAAACACAAAAGTCAAAAAGGAAAAGAAAGAAAAAAACACCCCATACATACATCCACCTTTTCCCTTGTACCCCATGACCCATCCTTCAGGAGATATGCCAGGTCAGCTCTCTACTGTTTATAATACAGACAGAGCTCAACACCCTTGCCCCTCCATTCTTCCACCTGAGTCACCCCTGCTGCTCACAGTCCATGCCCAGCACAGCAGCCAGAAGAGCAGTGTCTTTAAAAACAGTCACACTTCAAGATATAATCCAGAGAGTAGACACCATGGGGAGACTCTGTTGCTTCCAAGAAAAATAACAAAACTATATGAACACAAACTAAGAGAGTATAATGTCACCAGGCAGTCCAATCTTATGGGTCTAGTACAGTAAATGTCATCACGCAACATGTGACTTGGGAACTCAACAAGTCCTGTTGAATCCCTACTGCAGTTCGCTCTTTTTCTAAGAGTCGGAACCAACAGCCCACAGGTCCTCAGAATCAGAGCCCACCCTTACTGTCCTCCCCTCCACACTGCCCGCCTCAGCTCCACTGGTCCCTGGACACTGCTCAAACACACCCAGCGCTCCGCTGCAGAGCTTTGGCTCTGGTGTTTCTGCTTCCCACAACCCTTGCCTCATTCTAGTATATTACATAGTTCAAGACGTTTGCTGCTTATTTCCTGTCTCCCTCTGGCCTTATGGGAATTCCAGCAGGGCAGAGGTGTCTGACCATGTCATTCCCTGTTCCATTCATCCCATTCTCTCAGTAAATGTGTGGTGCTCTTGAGCTCCCAAGGTCTGGTTGAAGAGTCAGAGAATATGAGCAAAGTGGTCAAGACCATGATGGGTTCACCCACTGAAACAGTCTACCTGAGCTAATGGGAGTTCGCCCGCATGCACCAGCCGCACTGGGAAGGAACCAGCATGGGAAGGAACTAGTCCCTCTGAGTGTGGGTGACAGTTGTATGGCTGGGGCAGACTGAGGGGTCACTGGAATGGACACCAGGATTTGTCCCTGCTGCTTGTGCTGGCTTTTTGGGAGCCTGTTCTCTTTGGATGGATGCCTTGTTCAGCCTAGATATAGTGGGGAGGGCCTTGGGCCTTCCCTTCCCCAGGGCGGTGTGCCTTGCCTTCTCTAGGGAGTGGATGGGAGGTGGGGTGGGAGGAGAGGAGGGGAGGGAGTAGGAACTTGGATTGGGTATGTATGATGAAAAAAACGATAGTTTGTTTTCTTTTATAAATAAATAAATAAATAAGAACCCAAATTTAAAGCCATTTGGTGATGGACAGGACATGCAGAGGTAACAGGCGCTAGTACCAACCCTGGGTCTATGAGATTGTCGATTCTGTCTCTGGGTAACAGCTTTCCTCTTGACGTGTGCCGGGCCCGGGCTTTCTCGCTGCCTCCTGCAATAAAAGCATGATTAGATTAGAGAAGATAGATACAAACTAGGCTTCTATCTCACTGAATGCTAGGGTACCACACTGTGCTCCACTCCAAACATGGTGCTTTAGAAAAGGTTCTGTGGGCCAGGTGGTGGTGCACTACTTTTATCCCAGCACTCGAGAGGTAGAAGCAGTTGGACCTCTGCGTTTGGGGCCAGCCTGGTCTACAGAGTGAGTTCCAGGACAGTCAGAGCTACACAGAGAAACTGTCTCAAAAAGCCAAATAAATATATAATTAATAAAAAGAAAAATAGAAAAGTTTCAGTGTACCCGGGAAAAAGGGCTATCATTTTTTTTAAAATCACTTGATATATCAGATGTCAGTTTTCTGCAGTAAATAAACTGAGGGTTTTTTTTAATGGCATATGCATAAATACACACACACACACACACACACACACACACACACACGCACACACACACTCGGGTCTGGGGAGATGGTTCAATCAGTAAGTTCCTGTCATGCAAACGTGAGGACCTGCGTTTGGGTCCCCAGCATGTGTATAAATGCCAGGCACAGTAGCATGAACTCTAATCCTAGCACCATCAAGCCAACACATCTTGCAGTTCACTGGCAAGACAGCCTATCTGAAATGATGAACTCCATGTCCGGGGGGAAACCGTGACTCAGAGCTAAGGTGGAGAGTGACAGAGAAAGAGACAATATTAACCTGTGGCCTCCACACACAAATATGCATGTGCACGCCCCCACATACATACATCACATGTACAAGTGCATACACACACATACACACACTAATCTATCCCTCATCCTAGAATATATAATCATACATGTTCTGAATTCACCAGTAGCTGTTTTCATTATAATTCACACACTACAATAGCATCTCATTGCCCCATATGTACTGAACATTACCACATGTACACGCACCACCCTGTACATGGGAACAGCCCTACTCTGTATCTGCACCAGGTAAAAGTCTAGCTTTGGAAATTCCCTCCATGCTTGGCATGTGCAAACTTGTCGAAAGGTTCCATTAGGTCTGCACATGAGAAATCCTTCTGTAGTGATTAGCAGGTCCCCCTTGGTAATATGTTGACAGAGTGATGGTCTTCTGTGGTTTGCAACATTGCCCAAATCTTGACAAAAATTACACTAACCAAGAGCAGGTCAGCTACTCCAATCAGGCTTCTTGAGGCCAAAGGAGTACCCAAGCCTTACCACCCAACCTGCAAACACTCTGGGACTCGAGTGTCCATCCACCCATGGCTCTGAGCAAGCCACAGCAGGAGTGGGAGAAGCATCAAGCTACCAGAAAATGCTTTTAACTGTTGTCCACAAATTTATTTTAACACAGCCTCTGCCTAATAAAGTAGTCAACTATTTAAGAGCACCATTCCTTTATTGATGAAGATAAAATTATGTTCATACCGATTTAAACAAGCATCTAAATACAGCATTATTTTTCAAGTCAGGGATCTTGGCTGCAAGAGGAGTACTTTTTTCTTAAGAGGCACACAGGAAATTCTTAAGAGTAAATCTGCCTTTAGGCTACCAAGAAAACTATCATAAATTATTCTTTCAAAATGAGTTAGTTGCAAGACAGTATGATTAAAACTGTCTTTTCTCTCCTCCTAACTACTGGTCAAGTTCTTAATGAGGTGTGTTTAGGGGTGGGGAAAAGGGATGAGGCATTGCGGAGGGCAGAAGTTCTAGAGGATGCCACCTTGATTCTGGTGTTGGTACATGGGTCAAAATGCGTTCAACAACATACTGTAATGCAGCTTCTTGTACACTAATTTACTTCAGTATCTAAAAACAAACAAAAGGAATGTCCATGTGATTTTTAAGTAGAGCAAGGCTGGGGCAAAGGGCTTTGGAGAACAGGTGAACTAGGTGTTCATTAAGGGGCCAGCAGTTGAAGAACAAAGGTGGGAGGAGGGTGACAGAGCAGGAGATGGAAAGGATACTTCGGACAGTCTAGTGGACTGATAGTTACTTGTCCGTTGTCTCCCACGGCACCACCCACGCATTTTGTTTTTCTTTCTTTTTTTTTTCTCATTGTAGAATTAAGACTTCTGATTTTTAAATTAATGCAGTTTCTGGTAGAGTTTTCAGACAGGAGGAGGGGCAGGTGTTTGGGGTTTTTTCTAAGGTACCCCTTTAAGTTTTACATTATTGAGAATGTGACACTTTGCAAGACTGGGTATTGGGTGACTCTTGGCCTCTTTCCCATTTTCTCACCTCTGCTCACATCCTCAAAGGTTTCTTCTCTGGCTTTGCTGTCTCTGACGCTGCCCCCCAACACCCTTTTTTTTAACCTGTTCAGCACAGCTGATCACAGTGACTCACTTCTGTCGACAGAGAATGGATTACCCCCGCGGTGCAGTATTTTGATTGACACACATTAATCATAGGGCTGCGAGTGTTTTGATAAATTTAGAAGTGCTTTGTTTTGATCCTGGGGAATATCTTCATGGAGTAAACATCCCCAGACGGCTTTGGTTGAGGTGGGGGCTTTTGTTTCTGTTATTTTGTTTCTTAAGGCTTTTAAAAATGGAAGACAAACTCCATTCACGGTGATGAGCAATGAGTGCCCCATGGTTGAAGCGACAGCAGTGACATCAGTGGGCAGTGGGCAGGTCCTGACTGGCCCCTGGCATACAGCCTTTGGAAGATGCTGGAATCCTGGTTTCAGGGATGCTAACGTGTGAACATTTGCAAATCGTAGAACCAATGTAATTTAATGAATTGCACACAAGGAGAGCTTCATAAAAATGACTCACCTGTGAAACCAGAATCTCACTAGCTGCTCTAACAGACTGAGTCAAACTCTGGAGAAATGTCCAGACTAATGTGCACAAAAGCCCCAAACAGCACAGAAACACAAACACATTTTGCTACTAACGTGTGTTAGCAAAGTAGTCATCCAAAGGTGTGCTAAAAATGTATGTTTAGAGGGATTATTTATGGGTGATTTTTTTCTTGATACTTTTTCATTTTCCAAATTTTCCATAAGTATATTTTAATATGATTTAATAATTAACATACATTCATACATGTTGATAATAACGTCCACTTATTTTCATGGCAAAACAAGTCTAGGCAAAACTGTGAAGGCTAAAGTCATCCTCTCTCCCATCCGCTTCCTCTGCAGGCCTGCTTAGTAGAGCAGCCCTTCCCTGCAATTCACCAGAGTGCACGGCCCCCAGCAGGTCCATACTGCAGGACTTTGGATACCTCCTGATTAGAAACCATCTGTTCTAAAGGCCCAGAAAACCCTCAGCTGATCAAACCAAACTGATGACCAGCGTAACCATGGAGTTATCTCTTCCAACAAAACAGGCTTTTATTTTGGCAAGTGTGTGGGTTCTTCTCCTAGAGACAGTGTACTAATCTACGTATTTGTTTATTCTTTGGGGGTTAGAGAGGTGGATATTCTGGGAACTGAACTCAGAGCGCTATGCTAAGGCATGCACAGCACCACTGAGCCACAGCCCTGCTTCTTTCAAAGTGCTTTTGACATTGTGGCATAACACTATCATCTACAGAGTTACTCGAGAATATGTAAACTGAGTCACCAAAACCTCCCTCATGTTTTAAGTAAGTTTATGATTTGGTGAGGGGCCACACTTTATGGCTGTCCTTGGCCACAGAGGGCTGCAGATGGCTAATTTCTGTAGCGTCTCAAGAGTGTGAATTACAGCTATCTTTGTGAAAAGAATTTTACTCATTTTGACTACACTGCTACAGTAAAAAAGACAGAGAACAATACATTTAAATACCTCTATTTTATTTGCTTCTATTGTCGGTTCCCTTTTGCCAATTCTGTATAATCTATTAATTTAAAAGAAGATGGGAATGTGTAGTTAAAGTACTTATAATTCACAGATTCACTCCTAAGGTTACGTATAAAACTTAGACATAAACTAGAAAATGAAAGGCTTTTTTAGAAGAATTAAATGATTTAAAGGGAGTGGGATGTAGTGGAGTTAGCAGAGCACTGGTTCCATCCCCAGCCTCACACCAACTGGGCACGATGGTGCACGCCTGTAATCTCAGCACTGGAGATGGAAGCAGGGAGGATCAGGCGTCCAGGGTCATCGTCCAAGTCCAGTCTGGCTATAAGATGCCTAATCTCAAAAATAAACAAACAATATAACCAAAGTGCTTAGCAATAAAACTAACCTCTGACACACTTCTCAAAACTTTATTCAGGACCAACATCGAGGTCCTTTCTTCCCTAACATAGTACCTTTAGGTGGCCTCTCTGTTCTCATGCCACGCCTTGAATAAACTTCTTAAAGAAAACAAATACATAGGATGTTTCCTATATCTCCACTTCTCTAATTACTCTAACAGAGGAAAGCTGTCTTCTAAATGTAGCAATACCCAAGAATGCAACAATACTCTCTGAGCACAGGTACAGTGAAACAGACTCTACCACTGAGGACCCTGGGGAAATAGTTTTTCATGAGGACTAGAAAATTCACATTGCTCCTTCCACAGTAGGGACCTGCAATAGACTGAGAATCTTACTTTGTAGCTGGGAGTAGTATCACATGACTGTAATCTCAGTGTTTTGGAGATTGTGGCAAGAAAATCAGGAGTTCAAGACCAGCCTGGGGTATGTAGCAGGCTGTAAGACAGAAAGACAGACAGACACACATGGGCCTTACCTAGTCTTATATACTGGGCTCGTTCATGAAGTTGACTCACTAGATCTTTCATCTGCTCATAGTTCTCCTGAAACAGAAGCACAGAGGGAGGGAGACCAGAATGTTATAAAGTCTTTATCCTTTAGCCAAAGTCAGAGTCAAGAAACACAGCACAGAAGCTGGAGAGGGGGTGCAGAGGTTTAGAGGTTTAGTATCAGAGAGGGTGCTAATACTCTCACAGAGGACTCAGGCTCGGTTCCCAGCACCCACAGACAGCTCACTACCACCCATAACTCCAGAAGAGCCAACACTGTCTTCTGGCCTCAACAGGCACCTACAAGTACAGGGCACATAAATTTATTCAAGCACACACATATTCACATAACAATAATAAATGCATAAATATTAAAAAAAAACCCAAAGACTGAGAATGTGGCAGAGGTGGAGAACTTGCCTAGTACATGTGATGCGACCCCTGGGTGCAACCCCATACTGCTAAACAGGAAAGAAAACGGCCAACATATGCCAGCTCCGTGTGACGTCCACACAGGGCCACCATCACCCCACCCATGTGGCCACTCCACCCTGTAGAAAAGTCAATTTCTGCCCACTTGCACAGCTCTGTCTTAGGTCGATCAGCCCCTCTGACTCACCCTCTCTGAGCCTGAGCCCTGTTTTAAGTCCTAATCATGTTATTTCATTTCAGCGCCAGTCTGAGCCACCTATACACTCTTCTTTAAACAGCTACTGAATTTAATTGGTAAAAACTTGCTGCCCCCTCCCCAGCAAGCACTGTTTGTTATTTTCAAAACAGTGTTTCCTCTGTGCAGCCCTGGCTGGCCTGAAACTCAGAGATCCACCTGCTTCCGCCTCCCCACTGCAGAGATTAAAGGTGTGCACCACCGCTGCCCAGCCTTTCCCCCCACTCTGGGGAGGGGTCACTTTCCCATTTAAGGAATAGGTTTTGTTGTTGTTTGTTGTTGTTTTGGACAGAGTCTCACATAGCCCAGGCTGGCCTAAACTCATTATGTAGCTGAGAATGACACTCAGTTTCAGGCCTTCCAACTTCTACCACCCAACTGCAAAACTTACAGCTGCTTTGATAACTACGTTTGAAGGGTCAGAAGCCATCTGTTTGGCTGACCACCTATTTTGTCCCTACCATCATCAGTCACTATCCTGAGATTCTAACCAATGCAAAAATAGCTGATTGTTGATAAGGATACTTAAAAATAAAGTTCAATCAATGGCAGGGGTGGGGAGGAGGAGGGTGGGCTGGAAGGAAGGAGAAACCAGGAAGTAGGAGAAGCAGGAGGAAGGGATGCATCGTGGCTTACATTCTAAAAACAATCTGAGGGGTAGAAGCAAGAGAATCCAGAGTTTAAGTCTTCCTCAGCTACAGTCAGTTTGAAGCCATCCTGAGCTATATGAGATCCTGTCTCGAAAAAAATAAAAAATTAAATTGTAAAGTTCTAAAAAGTAACAATAAGAACAAAACTATATGCCTGTACAAGCTTAGATACTGTCTGCATGGCTCAGACGAAATATTAATCTTGAGAAGCGGGAAAAGGTAAAGGGGACATTAACAGGCTTTTGGGGGGCACCAACCAGCTCCCAAATCATGACAGAAAGACTTATGAATGCTCGGCCTTCTCCTAGCTCTGGTTATGATGTTTCTCTTCATCTATGTTTGACCGCAGGTCTTTTCACCTTTCTTTCATTCTGTATGTCTCATTTTCCTGTTTCTTCTGTATCTGTCTGACTGCCGCTTGGCTTCTGGCCCCGGGCTTGTCTTTCTCTTTCTCCCTTGTTCTCTTCATTCTTCCCTCCCGAGCCTAGATTCCTGCTCCTATTTATTCTGTCCGCCCACCAGCTCCGCCTGTCCCTCTACTGCCTCGCTATTGGCTATTCAGCTCTAGACCAATCAGGTGTCCGCCCACCAGCTCCGCCTGTCCCTCTACTGCCTCGCTATTGGCCAATCAGGTGCCTTAGGCAGGCAAGGTGCAGCAGCAACTCATCTTTTCATAATTAAACACATGCAACATAAACAAATGCAACACATCTTTGCCTAGTTAAAGTAATATTGCACAACAGGACATTTTTCAGCCTCCTGAATTTTCAGATTTTGTTCACTCAGCATACTACTTTAGGACAATATTTACACAGCTAGTTCTTTTGCTCCACTAAGATGTTTTGCTCTCCATGATGTGATTTCCATCTCTGGTCAGTTCTTCATAGTGCTAGAATGCTAGCTGGCTTCCCAGCTTTACAGCGGGTAGGATGTAAGCCCAGGGCTTTCTCTACCCAGCAGCTCTGTACACTGTCTCCCTTCCAAGTCCATGCCCTGCACCCTACAGGCCTGCTGGGAACTTAGCTTAAGAAGCTATCTGGAACACAGTCTCCTCCCCGACTCCTACCGTGGGCTTATTGGAAAGCTTCTAGAAAATGGATAGATGGATGGATGAATGGATGGACAGACGGATAAATACTGATGCCTGGTCCTGCTCCCACAGTCTGATGGGGGTTGCAAGTCTAGTCTGAGTGTTCAGAGCTTTGAAGTTCCTTGGGTGATCCTAACCTGCAACTCGAATGGAAGAAACACTGACAATATCACAGTTCTGAGGTTTGACTCATGGATGTTACTGGGAGGTTAGTGAGTGGCAAATCCCTCTTTCCCACAGGACTCTTCTTGACTGTCTAGTGTGCGCTGGCAGTAACACGAGGCAGGGAAATCCAAGCAGAAGCTCTGCTATTATTATATTTATTTTTATTAGCTTTGGTTTTTGGAGGGTTTCTCTGTGTAACAGGTCCGGTTGGTCAGGAGCTCGCTTTGTAGAACAGAATGGCCTCAAACTCACTGAGATCCCCTTGCCTCTGCCTCCCGGATGCTAGGATTAAAGGCGTGCGCCACCGCTGCCTGGTTGCTCTGCTACTATTAAACCCAGGAGACTGCCTTTATTCCCACACCAGCAGGATGGAAGCTGCTGCCTGGCAAGAAATCCCCAGAGCATGTCTGTTCCACCAGTCGCCAAGAGGTGGCACCAGAGCAGTGTCACCTGAGATGTGTGAAGGCACACAGAGCTGCCTTTCAGAAGCTCCTGTGTCAGGAACCCTCTGGAACTGTCCTGGACTCCTCTGTCATCTGAGAGCTCCCCGGCATAGGACAAGCCTCATGTTCATAAACCAGACAGTGGCAGACAGGACTTGGGGCAGTGCCGCCAAAGGCAGTCTCCATGTCTGTTGTGGAGTCTCATTTCTCTCCTGAAAGCTCGCATCACAATCACAGAGCAGCTCAGGGACTGATGCACCAGCCCAACTCAGCCCCTCCCTGCGCGACCCTGCACTGCACCTGTTCACCAGCTCAACATGCTGCTAGGTGGGAGGAAACTGTTTGCTTCACTGCAGAGGTACAGACACACTTTGGTTTAGTTGTGCACCTAAGGTCCATTCTATTTCGTTTCTTCCTTACAGTTATTTATTTGAGTGTGTGACACACATATGCATTCACACATCATAGCACAAGTACGGGGGTCAGTTCTCTCCATCGTCAGGCAAGGCTGGGTGGCAAGCATCTTTACACACCGAACCACGTTGCTGGCACCTATGGACCATTCTTATTTCTATTCCACTACAGGGCTAAACTGACCGGATTAGTGCCTAAATATTAAACAAAAACAAAAAACACAACTTCATCTTAAGGTTTCTTTCTCAAAGAGGAGAGGGCGGGATGGGGAAAGGCATGTCAACAATCATTTATAATTAGATGAGAGAAATAGTTCCGAGTTCTGCTACACAGCAGTGATGACACACAAAAACATTGTGTTGCATATTTTGAAAAAGTTAGAAGATGAATTTAATATCTTTTCACCACGAATTGTAAATATTAGGCTGGATAGATCACAGTGCACACCTATACTCCCAGCGTTCCAGAGGCAGAAGCAGAAGGCTAGGCAGTTGGAGGCCAACCTGGGCTACACAGTCACAAACAAGCAAACCAAAAAAAATGTTCGAGAAATGCTACTTGGATAGAACACCTTGCAGTATAGGCATGGACTGAAATGCCACATGGCATCCTACGAACAGTGATTTCTGTGTCGATTTCAAAAGTTAACCGAAGAGAAGAAGACGTCCTATGACATCATGAGGGTAGCAAGTCGTCTTCAACAGCCCAGGGTTTGAAACGCCACTTTCCCTCTCTGCCACTCTCAAGATAGCAGTTTCTGCAATCCACACTCACTCTGAGTTTAAGGAAGCTCTAGGAAGAAGTTTCGCTCAAACCGTCAACCCTTGTGTCTTTTCAGCTTCAAACAGTCGGGGTAAAAGAGGCACCTTGAAAACATGTACTGCTAGAAAAGATGGGCCTTGGGTGTTTCTAAGTTTAGGGTTGAATTTGTACCCCAGGTTCAACAAAAGGAACAGTACTCTGCATAAAACCCACACATTGCATATCTTGGCAAGGGGCACGTACACCAAAGAACACTCCTCTATCTGTTTAGTTGAAGAACTGGGGTGGCAAGATGGCTCAGTGGGTAAAGTATTGCTGACACCCCAAGTTCAATCCCCAGGACATACACAGGGGAGAAAAGAAGGGGCCGACTCCACAAAGTTGTCCTCTGACTGCCACACACGCACCATAGTACACTCCCTATCTCACGCGTTGACACACATAATAGTAATAAACAAAAGTTAATATGCATATATATTAAAGTTGATAGGGAGAAAGGGTCTTTCCAGCTGCCATATGTAACATTATTTCTGCACTAAGCACATCCATAGCAGTGACCCCTTAACCTCAGGGGCTGTGTCTCATTCGGTCCATAGACACCTGTGGCCATGGGCAGTACTGAAATGTTCACCCACATACATGCCTTAAAACAAAGTTTAATCTTTTAAGTTAGGCACAGTAAGACAATAACAAGAATAAAGTGAAACAATTACAACCATGGGACATGACAGTTATTTACAATTTGGGTTGTTTCTTCCTAGAATATTTTACTTAATGATCTCAGGGGACATGTTGTAAGAGGTGTGCGGGCTGCGTTCCTGGCACCTGGTTCCCGGCGCAGGGCCCCTTGTTTTGTCCCACCCGGCTCCCGGTGCATACCTGAAATAATTACATGGAAACTGTATTTATTTAAATACTGCCTGGCCCATTATCTCCAGCCCCTTATTGGATAACTCTCACATATTATTTTAGCCCATCTCCATTAATGTGTATCACCACTTGAGTTGTGGCTCACCAGCATGAGTCTAACCAGCGTCCATCTTGGGCCGGAGAAGCATGGCGTCTGCCACACTGCCTTCTCTCTCACAGCATTCCGTTCTGCCTACTCCACCCACCTAAGGGCTGCCCTATCAAAAGGCCAAGGCAGTTTTCTTTATTTAACCAATGAAAGTAACACAAATACAGAATGACCTCCTACACCATTTCCCCTTTTTCTATTTAAACAAAAAAGAAGGTTTTAACTTTGACATAGTAACATTACATATAACAAAACAGTTATCAAGCAAGAACTACAGTTACTGTATTTAGATCTATTTTATCTTTTATCATAACAATGGAAAACTATAACTATCCATTTTTTAACTCCATCAAAGACTCCAGAAGGATATAATATTACCTAAGTAAACAACTTCCAAAAATCTAGAAATGACAGAGACATCTCGCTGTCTGTACAGCCACCCAAAGTTCCTTTGTACCGTTGGGGCATCCATCTTCAGCCTACAGGCCCATAGTATCCAGCAGACTTTTCCATGAAGCAGGAAAATTCAAAGGCAGTTCAGTCACTTTCTTCTGTATCCTGTAGAATATCTCGCAGACTCTTTCATGAAGCAGGAACCCTGAAGGATCATCTCACTGTTAGGCAAGTTTAGCAGCCCTCTCTCTGCGGATTCTTTGTGTCCAGTTTATGCAACAGTCCAGGCAAGAGCACTTTCTTGCCCAAATGGCAAACCAACTCCATAAGGAGCCTCTTCGATGCCCATCTTCTTCTTGAAGTAGCTGGTGCGTCACCAGTGGACAGTGGAGGATGATGGGATTCAGTCCCGTCCAGTCCCACTTAGCTAGCAGTTCTGGAGGAGTAGAGGAGACGCATCTGCACAGATCACACCGTCGGGGTTCCATGAGCAGTTCTGGAGCCCCTGTAGTTTGTCCCCGTTGGGTGAAGATCTTCAGACACAACAGAAAAGACTAAAGGAGCCCAAACATGGCCAGAGTTGCTTCTTTCTTCTTTTTTAGTTTGTATTTTTTTTTTCAAATTCTATATTTTATTTATCCTAAAGAAAACCTACCGCAGGTAGCAAATTCTGCAGTTTCAATTGTTCAGTGTGTTTCTTTAATCTCTTCCCATCATTTTCTTGAATGTTCTGCTTGTAGATGTTTCCACTAATCAATCCTCAGGGCCCTTGAACTTGCTCTTCTTCCTGTAGAGATTTTGGTGTGCCTTCAGGGTTACTGGGGTTCTGTTGTTGTTTTTAATTATTTGCCCCATCAAAGAGAGATTTAGTTGACCTCCCTGCCCGGCTCCATATACATTCACCTATATACTAACTCCTGATCCTGACTTGTTTTTCAAGACAGGGTTTCTCTGTATAACAGTCCTAGCTGTCCTGGAACTTGCTCTGTAGACCAGGTTGGCCTCAAACTCACAGAGATCCACCTGCCTCTGCTTTCTGAGCGCTAGGATTAAAGGTGTGTGCCACCACCACCCAGCTACCTCCTGATCTCTTAGGCTTTTTGCAAACTACAAACACCAAAGAGCTGATGAGAACAGCTCACACATGTCCAGAGAAACCACATGTCCTCCGTCACAGAACCCCAGACCTGAGGCACAATCTCTGTACCAACATGCTGCCAATCTAGAGCAGAGTCAGTCTACACTAAAGGTAGACAGCCTTTAGATCAGAGGTTCTCAATCTCTGGGTCATGACCCCTTTGGGGGTTGAATGACCCTTTCACAGGAGTCACCTAACACCATGGGAAAACACAGATATTTATACACAGATATGGTTCATAATAGTAGAAAAATCACAGCTATGAAGTAGCAATGGAAATAATTTTATGGTTGGGGTCCCCACAACATGAGGAACTGTATTAAAGGGTCACGGCATTAGAAAGGTTGAAAACCACCGTTCTCCATCTTGACCGTAGCTCCGTCAGTCTCTCATTAAGAAACAGGGAAGGGGGCAGGCATAGTGGCACATGGTGCTGGGGATGCTGAGGCAAGATAAGTTTAGGGCCAGCCTGGGCTACATTGTAAAACCTGCCTGGGGAAAAAAAAAAAAGCTCGATTTAAAAAATAAGGGAAACTCGTTCTTTGCCAGGGCCTTCTGAAGTGCTTGGTAGTGGGAGACATGAAAGCAGGAAGAACAGGCAGCTGCTGTGTGAAGAAAACAGGGCAGAGAGCTAGCACCAAGGCCAGAACATAGAAATATTATGAAACGTGTGTGCATCTCTTGCCCTCGGCAGGCCTCTCTTGTCTCCCTTTCATGGGTGTGTTTGCATCAGAGTTGCTGCTTCTAAGTGGAGGTCCCAGGAGATAAGACATTGCTTATTGTTTTGCTGTTGTTTTGATTTCTTTTAGAATTATGTACTAATTTTTTTGTAAGACGCATGCATGTACTTGAACCATAGGCCTGCCTGGTATCCTTGTAGATCAGAAGAGGGTCTAAGATCTCCCAGAACTGGAGTTACTTATGGCTGGTGTGAACCACGGTGTAGGCACTGAGAACTGAACCTGGGCCCTTTACAAGAACAGCAAGTGCTCTCAATCTCTGAGCCATCTCTCCAGCCTTTTGTTGTTGTTTAGAGGCAGGAGCTTACAGATTCCCGACTGTCCTGGAATTCATCAGATAGTCAATGCAAGCCAACAGCGACCGTGAGTGAACTCCTGATCCTCCTGCCTTCTCTTTCCTAAGTGATGGGTTGAGAAGCACATGCCACCAGGCACAGCCTAAGATTTTTAAAAATGCATTTTTGTTAGCAAATATGTTTAATTTCTACCCTTACGTGGGTTCTGGAGCTCAAATGCAGGTCGCAGACTTACGCAGCAAGTCCTTTTACTCACTGAGCCATCTTGCTGGCCCCCAAATATTAATTATACATAATAATGGGTTTCATTCTATTTTCACACACACACAAAATGTACTTTGATCGCATTCACCTCCGTCTTATCCACCCCACCAGCCTCTCTCCTGCTCCTCTCCCCAGTGAGCCCTCTTGGCCTTTCACGGTTCAAGGCTGTTGCTTGTTTCTAACTTAATGGGCCTCAGTAGAGCTTTTAGAGTAGTGCAGGTTAAGGGGACTTTACCAGGCTAAGCCACTGAGGACAATCTCTCCTTATGGCTTTTCCATTCGGGGTAACCTTCTCTCCCACGTCCCCGGTCCTCCTCTCCTGCAAATGTTCCCTCCCCCCTCCTACCATATGTGCTCTACTATACCCCCCCCACACACACACACTCC
The DNA here is from genome assembly GCA_004026605.1 of Ondatra zibethicus. Classification (NCBI taxonomy): domain Eukaryota; kingdom Metazoa; phylum Chordata; class Mammalia; order Rodentia; family Cricetidae; genus Ondatra; species Ondatra zibethicus. The sequence goes on from PVIU01006915.1 coordinate 52,324, forward strand.
TTTTCCCCCTCTCACGGGTCCCTGTCTAGCTTCCTGGGCTCTGCACTCACTCCCACATTATAAAAATAGAAACTTAGGGTCTGAACAAATGAGAAAAACAAGACTTTTGTCTTCTGAACCTAAGCTCTTTTACTTAATACAGTATTTTCCAGTTCCCTCCAATTTCCTGCAAGTTTCATAACCTCATTTTTATTTTCAGCTGGCTAAAACTGCACTGGATCTGTACCGTTTACAGTTTCTGTTCTTCACCTGCTGGACACCCAGGCCAATTCCGTCTTCTTGCTATTGTGCACAGAGCAGCAAGGGACATGGCTGAGCAAATCTCTGTGCTAGGTTATGGAGTCCTTCAGGTATGTAACCAGCAGTAATATAGCAAATCATATGGAAGTTACATTTCTATTGTTTTGAGGATCCTCCACACTGATTTCCACAGCCCACTGTCAATAAATAAGGATCCCCTTGCCCACAACCTCATCAGTATTTGATGCCACAAGTGCTCTTGACAATAGCCATTCTGGCAATGTGAGAAAAAGTCTCAAAGCATTTTCATGTCAAAGCTATCCTGATAGCTAAGGATGTTGAACATTTAAAATATATATTGGCCATGTGCTTTTCTTCTTTTAAGAACTCTGTCCAATCTCTTGGCCTGCTAACACATCTTAAGCAGTGGCCATAATGATTGTTCTGTCTCTTTAAAAGACAAGCCATGCCCACTCCCTCCCCCATCTGCTGAGGCAGGCAGGTCTTACTTCCTGCTGGCAGCCTTAGTCTCTCTCTCTTTTCCCTCTTGGAGAGGCAGCTTCTCTCTCCTCTCTCTCCTCTCCTCACCTTCTCCCCTCCCTTCCATAACCACTAAATAAATATCCAACTTCACTCCATCTGTTGCCGGCAGCCCCCACGCCACCACCACGTGCTCACCGCCTGGGACCAGACCAGCCGCCTTCGGAGACCTGCGGCACGGTCTCGGGCACGGCATGGTCTTGTGCTGCCCACTGCTGCGTGTCTCCCTGCTGGGCACCAGCCACAGCTCACGGATCCCAGCCGTCCATGCCTGGGACTGGCTGCTCTCAGGGCCCACTGCCTGCCGCCACATGGCCCGCTGCCACTGTTTGGGGACCTGCAGCCTTTCTGCGGCCTGCTGCTGCCGGGGATCCTGCAGCAATTTTTATTAATCCATTACAGTGGCCACCAAGATTTCCATATTTACTACCAAGGTAGACAGACCCTGCCAGCCGCTTGCCCACATCCATTCTCTCCTTCTTCCTCGATGTTTGGATCCCACTGTATCCCAGGCGACAACATGCCTCATGAAATGGTAACAAAGCCTAGCTTCCTTTGTAGATGGATGAGAGCAATGTTACTAATTCTAACCAAACTAAAGTTGTCAGGTCTGATTTCTACCAAGGCCCCTTAAAAATAAGTCATGGACACTAACAGCATCCTACGGTCTTTGAATCCACCCAGGGGATGTAGGCAAAGTCACTGTGCCATTTCCAAGCAGAGGCCTTAACAGGACTGAATATTCTAGAGTGTCCCATGCCTTCACCCTCCATACGAATAGCGTCTCCCTGCAGCCAACACCCTTCAACCTGGTCCTGGAGCAAAAGACAACCGAGCAGACCCGTTGTCACTTCCCACAGAACTGCCATAACCCACCCACAGATCCAGGAGCCCAAGCAAATAAATATTAGTTCAAGTGGCCTTGAGATCTGGGATAGTCAGAAATGCAGTACTGGTAGTGAGATGACCTCGAGGAGAGAAAGAGTGGCAACAAGTATGGTTTTCTGAGGTGAACAAACTATTTATGACTGGGAAGGCCTGAAGGCTGTTTCTTCTTGGATGTACGCAGTCAAACCAGTCGCCAGGGTCTTTGTGTGCTGTCCTCAAACATGAAGGCCCCTGAGGCAGCCAGCTCTCTAGGGGCAGGCCCTTTGCAGTCAGAACTTGGGCGCACATCCCATCCTTCACGTCCTTTGTCCCAAGAACCAGTCTGGAGTCTTATACTGGCGAGGGTGCTACAAAGCAAAGATCACACATTCCATCTCATTCTTGGAAAAGCCAATGTGTGCTTTCCTCCGCACCGCTAGGATGCTACAGAAGTGGTGGCAAAGCCTCTTCTTATTGATCCTAAGTACCTGAAAATGTCAGAAGTTCTCAGGGACCACAAATTAAGCTATAGCACTGGCAGTAATGCACAGGTCTGCAGAAGCAGGACTAACGCTTCCCAAGAGCACACTACATCCCTGATACTGTTCTAAACAGTCAACACGCTATTGCCTCTCCCCACCACTGCCAGGACAAGTGTTAACATTTTAGCAGACTTCCCTCCAGTGTTCCCTATGGAAATAGGGAACTATGCTATGTCAGTTTAAGCACACATGACATACTAGGCTCCCACTTGGCTCCACACCCCAGCGACTTCCCTGCTCCAATTACAGACACACACACTAGACTAGGGCTTAACAAATAAACCATAGAGAAGAAAGTAATTCTCAAGACCATTCTAGCTTCTACCTATTTAATCACCCCCATCAAAAACAGCAGTACAGGGTGAGTGATAAGGCCCAACAGGCAAAGGGGCTTTCTGGGCAAGCGTGATGACCTGAGTTCTATCAACGGGACCCACCTAAAGGTGGATGGTGAGAACTAACTCCATGAATCTGTCCTCTGACCAGCACAAGCACACATCATACACACACATGCACAAACACCACAAATAATAATAATCATTTAAAATAAATAAATCAGCAATTTGAAGTAATTTCAAATTGTAATTGAAGTAATGATATCAGTAAGACAGTGGGCTAGAAGCCCCAGGTGCTCATTCTGCCACTGGCATACACACATACACCAAAGGAGAGAGGAAAAAAATAAGAAAGAAAACTTTGTTTTTGGTTTTTCAAGGCAGGGTTTCTCTGTAGTTTTGGAGCCTCTCCTGGGTCCTGGAACTCCCTCTGTAGACCAGGATGGCATTGGACTCACAGAGATCTGCCTGCCTCTGCTTCCCAAGTGCTGGGATTAAAGGCATGTCCTACCACTACCCAGCGACAAAGAAAACTAGCTTTAAAACCGTAGCACAGGGCACAGTGGCACAATGCCTGCCCAGTACACAGGGCTGAGCAAGGAGGACGGCAGGTCTGAAAACCACTGATTCATGAAAAGGCCACTCACACAGTAGGGAGCCTTGGGGAGCCTCTGCTCACTTTTATCCTGGCCCAAAATACAGCACATTGTGGGCCTGAAGGAGGTAGTACCCTCAGCTCTCAGTTCCTGCTCTCAACCTGGAGGAAAAACAGACCTTCTGGGCTGGAGAGATGGTTCATCAGTCAACTGATTGCTCTTCCAGAAGACCTGAGTTCAATTCCCAGCACCCATATGGTGGCTCACAAGGGTCTGTAACTCCAGTCTCAGGGGACTCAACACCCCCTGCTGGGCCTCCTCCGGCATCAGGCAAGCACATGGTACTAACATACCACTCATACATAAAATAAAAATTATATATACATATATGTGTGTATATAAATATATATAATATATATAAAGTATTTATTTAAAAACACCTAGACTTTCTTTATAATGTTGTAGTCTGGCTAAAGGCTGCATGAATGGCAGACCTTTGCTTTGCTTAACTCAAAACCAGATATACAGAAACTAGGAGCTTGGCTTAAGAAAGCACCAGGGAAAAACTAGGCTGTAAATCAAAGGAGAGACCCAATTTGGCATACCTGAAAGCACAGGTCTGAAGAAGAGGAGGGGAGGAGAGGAGAAAGAAGGGAAGAGGAAGGAGGGGAAAGGAAGGAGGAGAAGATCAAGACCCAACTGGCTGGACAATTCTTGGGGGAATAAAGACATTTAACAAAGGCAGTGTGTATCCAGAGGAACGGAACAGCCATGTAGAAGCCCAGGTAAAATGCATGCTAAGAAATGACCCAAGGGACCATTCCAAATCACAAAACATGACCAAAGACTTAGGGAGTCAGGGGAAGGCTGAAAAGATGAAAGAGATGGCTATGATTTCAAATGTTCAGCTGTCAACAATAAAACCAACAAAGTGCCTGATGGAACCAGAAAACAGCCCACATGGGAAATAATGTGGTAGAAAGTGCCTGAGGAAATACACCCATCAGATTTATCAGACAAACACTGTTAAACTACTTGTAAAATGTCTCAAGAGCCAAAGAAAAATAGGAAGACAGGATTAAAGAAAATTAGGAACATATGGACAATCTGAGAATAACTATCGAGGTTAGAGCTAGAAAAGGAAAGGCAGGCAGGATGGACAGAATGAGCACAAGAGTCAGAGGACCAGAGTGTCTGCTGCAAAGATACTGTCTTCTACACATGACTCGGCGGCTGCACCCACAAAGTCTCAACAATAGGGTCCCCTAAACAAGATCTACGTAATGATAACACTAGATGACATGATAACACTAGATGACATGCCAACATGGACAGGGGAGATCTCAAAAGGGTCTACCCCTAGATGAAGAGCTATAGGCAATTAATAGCTACTGAGAGAGGGAGAATCAGTCTAGAGATGAGCCCAACACATACAAGCAACACTAAATGGATTTATGAGGCTGTATTTGTGTGTGTGTGTGTGTGTGTGTGTGTGTGTGTGTGTGTGTGTGTGTGTGTGTGTAACAACAGTTTAAAAAGACATGAATTTGAGAGGAAGTGGGGTAACATGAGAAGAACTGGAGGAACGAAAGGGAAGGTTTAATAAATCTGTCAGAGACTTCTATAGCCAGAAATGACACTTTTCTGGACTCTTTGGGCATCCACTCTCATACATGCGCGCGCGCACACACACACATGCACACTTAAAAATAAAACAAAAATTTGAGAAAGCATGCTCAAAAAGAAAGTTGCTGCATGCAGATGACTGAAGTTGGATGATTCAATTTACTTCAAAGTGCACTGTGAGGCCAGGTGTGGCAGCCCATCCCTGCAGTTCCTGCTCAGGAGGCTAACAACCAAGACAGGAGGATTTCGGGAGTCTAGGAGTTCAGGTTCAGTCTGGGGAGCAGCATGACAAGACTCCACCTCTCACAAAAATGAGTTACAGGGCAAAATAAATAAAATTTAAAAAATATGATTCAGAGCTGAGTGTGATGGCACGTGTCTATAACCTCAGTACTCAGAGGAGAATGAAAGTTCTTCAGGAGAAATGAACGTTTGAGGCCAACCGTGGCCATATTGTGAAACTCCACATTAAAAAAGGAAGGAAGGAAGGAGGGAGGGAGGGAGGAAGGGAGAAAGGAAGAAAAGAGGGAGCTAGAGAGAGGGCTCAGCAGTCAAGAGCACTTGCTGCTCTTGCAGAGGATATCGGTTCAGTTCTTAGAAAACACATAGAGCAATAGTTCTCAACCTGTGGGTCTCGACTCCTTTGGGGATGAACAACCCTTTCACAGGGCCGCGTATCAGATAGTTATATTATGATTCATAACAGTAGAAAAATTAGTTACGAAGTAGCAATAAAAATACCTTTCTGGTTGGGGTCAGCACAACAGGAGGAACTGTGGCAGCATTAGGAGGGCTGACATAGATACCCACAGCTAATTCATAACTCCAGTTCCAAGGGATCTAATGCCCTCTTCTGGTTCCCATAGACACCAAGCACTACATATAAATCCATGCAGGCAAACACTTGTACATTTAAAATAAAAAATAAAATGTTGAAGCATCTCAATTTATACTGTCTATGACTCATTTTATATCTAAGGACATGTAGAAGTTAGAAGTGGAAAAGAAGGAAAAACTGTCTATGCAAAAGCAGCCAAAAAAAAAAAAACCCTAAAATGTCTTGACTCAAGAATCACCAGTAAATGAAGTCAATTACGATATTTAAACTAAACTACTGTAATTTTGTCCTTTAACAAAGTCATCAACGGATGATGGTAAAAAGAAGTTATCATTTGCTGTTTTGAGTGGCTGATAATTGTCATAATGCACACTCTAATGTAGATGGTTCAAACAAACCCACTAGCAAATACCATCTCTCTCATCCACCAAACCACTGAGCTATCTCTCTAGCCCTGGCACTTGTTTTTGAAACAGGGTCATGTATTGCCTTGGCTGACCTCAGACCCCTACTCTTAAGAGGTGCTCCCACCCAAGGCTCCAGACTGCAAGAATTACATGTGCAACACCATGGCTAGTTTACACTTTCATATCCTGAGTTTAATGTACCTATATTCAAAACTTTGATAGAAAATCAAGCTGGAATTGACTCACTGGATAGTCCCTGTGCAGGTCACAGGGAGGTAAAAAAAAAAAAATCAATGATCTTACTCATTGCTGGGCCCTGCACATTGCAAAACCAATCTCCTAGGCAAGATGTGCCCACTGGTGCAACAGTGGCATGACTGTTAGGAGAGAACCAACCACATTCTGGTTGGAGTTTGATGTCTATTCCACAAAATGGAATTCATGCCTGATACTGTGAACCTGGTCAAAAGTCCTTGGCTTGGGAAGTCATGGGCTCTAGAGGAGGAAACTACTGCTGTTGCCCTGCTGGACGGACATGTCGTCAAATTAACTGCTCGTTTCTAAACATTTATGTTTATACACACATGAGTACTGCTCTCAACCTCGGTCAAAGAAGCTTCTGTACAGTGGGCAGCAGTTAATGCAGAGACTCATAACTGTCAAAGCACTGTGAAGTGCTCAGCCTTGAGCGAGACATCTACATCACCCACACCAACACACAAGACTCAGGGACCAGCATACAGGAGGGGGTGGAAGGTCTGTAAGGAGTGCTGCCTTCTGGATCCAACACAGCTATTGTGCTCAGGAGCTCACTGAAGTTGCAGCTACCCGAACAAGACCTGCACAAGGTCAAGCCAAAGATATCCATCAACAATAGGTCTCAGTAAGTTGTTAAGAGGGACCATAACTGAAAGGATGGGAATATGGGAGGGTAGGGCATGTTGGGAAGTGTCGAAGGAGATTGGGAGGCGAAGCTGGGAACAGATAACATTTAGAAACACCAGCAGGGTATGGCAGCACACAAGTCTTTAATCCCAAAGGCAAAGGTAGGTGATCACCAAGTTCCAGGACAGCCTGTCTCAAAAAAAAAAAAAAAAAAGAAAGGAAGGAAGGAACGAACGAATGAAAGAAAGAAAGTTAGTTAGTTGGAAAACAACCAGAGTCAGGGAAACAAATGCTACACTGTCTCACATATGCAGAATTAGATTATATATGTGACATGATATATATGCACATGTATATACACATACACACATACACATAATGACATGAAAGTAGACTATCTGGGAAGAGGAAAGGGACTAGCAGAAGAGTGGAGAGAAGACAAGATTGTAATGTACGTACATATCACATTATTTTGTACAGCTAGTATATACTAATTTTATTATTTTATTCTGTTGTGGTGGTGGTGTTTTATTTTAAGGGGGGGGAGGGTGTCTCACTTCATAACTCTGGCTGTCCTGGAACTGGCTTTGTAGACCAAGTTGGACTCAAATTCACAAAGATCCACCTGTTTCTGCCTCCCAAAGGATGGGACTAAGGCTGGGATTGAGACTGGGGTCAGCACACCCAGCTAATATATGTTAATTTTAAAGGGCAAAGGTATCCACATTCTCTTGGTTTTCAGTCTAGCCTCCATCTTTCAACTTGAACCACCAGGTCTTTCCTAACCTAACTCCGTTTCACCCATAACTTCAACTTCATGTGCATTCAGCCTTTCAGGGGTTAGAAACCAGTTACCACACAGCATCACAGTGATCTGACTTCTTGTTCACATCTCCCAGTCCAAAACGAGTTCCATTCTTATGCATCCATGCCAAATACTTAAAATACTGCACAAACAATTCGGTGTTTCTAGGTTAACTTCTTCCCAGACAAAAACTGCTGATTCTGTGAACAATTTAGATGTTATCTTTATAAGCTTAGAAGCCATGGTACAGATTGAAATTTTCCAGCTTTGATATTTCACAAGTTACAAGTTGCTTCTTTGGTCGGAGGAAGCCTCCCAAGTCCAAGAAAAGCTATTTAAAGGTAGGTAGGATATGTATTTATTGTTAACATAACTATTTAACAAAAGCGTGTGAACAAGGCCCAGGGGAAAGGTGGCTGCCACAAGATCCTTAAGGAATATAATGGCCATGCAAACATGAGGACCCCACCTTTGAGACCCCGAAGTTGCCAAACAGGGCTCAAGCATCTGCAAGCTTCCCAAGAGGCAATGCTGAGAGGGGTTTTTAGAATCACTGTATTTTAGTGACACAAAAGGCCAGTGCCAGTTCTAAGAGTGAACTAATATCTCACCGGGACGATTTTCTTCTGCAAACTTCATAAGACCCCCATTGCCTCCCAGAATGATGCCATGAGCTGCAGAGGAAAGAAGAGCTGAGATCCAAGCGTGCCCAACCTCAGGCCGCTGGCGACTGGGGCCAGCATAGCAAGCAGGGCCACCTGGACGCTCTCTCAACCTACCTGATAGGTGGAGGAGCCCGAGTCAGGCTGGGTGCCTAGTCGGGCCACCGAGTCCCCGTGATAGGCGCGCGACCGGGAGAGAGCAGCCCGAGCGCAGGGCCGCAGAGCTGACCTCAGTGCACCCCACATGGCGGCGGCGAGCACCGAGAGAGCGAGGAGAGCGAGGGCGGCCCGCGGAGAGTCGTTTCTATAGGCAGATGTGCAGCTCTGGGCAGCTGCTCAACCTGAGTCCCTGCACAACAATCCTGGTCCACCAGCTCCCGGGCGGGCCCCCGCACACGTGCCACCGCAGGCCACTTCCCATTGGTCGGGGCCTCGCGCCACGCCTCTCGACCCCGCCAATGAGGAACAGAAGAACAGCTCCGCGAGGCCGGGTTCCATCGCGAGCCCAGGAGCCCTGGGTTGGCTAGAGGGAGCCACTGCAATCCGGACAGTGGCTGCACGGACAGCGTTGGGGAAGCGCTTCTGTCAAGGGCGTGCAGAGGCCCCTAGCTAGCCCCTCCACTGCAGAGCACGTCTGATCGCTCTTAGAACGTGATAGATTGTAGACACTAGTATTGGGATATTCAGGAAAAGACCCTCAACACACCCATAAGCATTAAAAACACTAAACGAAGTCTCTTAACTTAGCCACCCCCGCCCCACATACTTAGCGAACACTTACATGCCATTATTACACATGCCTCCTTAGAGGAGAAAGTAAAGCGTTTGGAACATCAGAATGGACAAGCTAGAGAGAGGGTCGGCTCTGGTCTGGGAGTGAATGTGGTTCCAGACTTAAAGGCGCTTTATGAGAGAACAGCACAAATGACTACCAAGTAAGAGCCAGATCGGGTAGGAGCACAACACAACTGAAATGGAAACCGGGCAGGGCTGCTCTCTCTTTCTCTCTTTGGGGCCAGGGACTTCACTAATTGGCAGCTTTACGGAAGAAGCCTTGCCCGCAGAAAACTATGGTAGCTTACCAAGTAAAGAATAATCCCATCTTGCCAAATGGAATGGGTTCCAGGCGTAGCTAATTACCAGTCTGTCGAGAAAGAGCCCAGTCTCAAGAGTAGGGGGAACCTGTCAGAGCTCCACGTTTTGTTACCCTGCAGGAAACAGCATAAACACCAGCATTGCTGCATCCTTTGCCGCAAATCTTTAGGAAGGCTGTATGAGGTGGCTTATGCTATGCAATTTAGTATCCTTTGAGGCAGTGTCCGTCTGTGCTGCTATAAAAGGCTGTCTGAAACTAGCCATTTGTGGGCGTAGTGGCGCACACCTTTGACCCCAGCATTCCAGAGGCTGAGGCAGGGGGATCTCTGTGAGCTAGAGAGCCGCCAAGGGCTACCTACTTAGTGTGACCCTGTCTCAAAAACATCACCAAAAACAACAAAATAAAAGTTACCTGAAACTGGGTAATATATAAACAGAAATATGTCTGGAAAATATGATGTCCAAGACAAAGATCCCAGCAAGAATGGAGCTTTCAGAGAGCGGAGTCTCCTAAGATGTCTTGCTGCTGCATCATCTGGAGCCCCACAAAACAGAGGAGTGGAAAGGAAGAAAACGCCCTTCCTCAGCTCTAATATGGACATCTAAGTCCCATTCATGAGAGCAGAGTCCTAGTGATTGACTCACCCTCTGAGAGACTATGTTTATCAATAATCGAGCACTGGGAATTTTCACTTGGTTAGTGGCATGAGTCTGGGGGCCTCAGCAACCTATTGAGTTGACACTGAGAACTTCTGTGAACCTAGAAATTTAGAGGCCAATCTGAGCAACAGAATGAGACACAGTCTATGACAAAATGTTGGAACGTGAACTTTGGAGAAGACACCATCATCATATGTAGTATGATGTTTTACTCTTTCGACTTTTTTGGGGGGAGGCACCACCCAGCTCCCATAAAAATCACACACGGAGACTTATTCTTTGTTATGACTGTCCAACTTTAGCTTGGCTTGTCTCTTGCCACCTTTTCTATACTTAAATTTCCTGTCTATCTTTTGCCTCTGGACTTTTTCCTTTTCTTCCTTCTATTTATCTTAGTTCCACTCTTACTCAATGGATGACTGGGTGGCTGGCCCCTGATGTCCTCCTCTCCTTGTTCTCTTGCTCCTCCTCTTCCTCGTTTCTCCTTTATCCTCTCTGCCTGCCAGCCCTGCCTATCCTTGCTCCTGCCTCACTATTGACCATTCAGCTCTTTATTAGACCATTAGGTGTTTTAGACTGGCAAAGAATCACAACTTCACAGAGTTAAACAAATGCAGCATAAACAAAAGTCGCACACCTTAGAATAATATTCTCCATTATACAAATCATACAAATAGAGTTGGGCTGGGGGTGTAGCTAAGTGGTATAATGCTTGCCTAGGATTATACTGCAAAAGGTTCTGAGCTTCATAAATAGACACACACACACACACACGAGAGGAGAAAGAAGGGGGAGATGAATGTGCCTTCTATATTAAATGGTGCTTATTTTGAAGAAGTGACACTTTGTGCACATACGTGCATGTGTGTATGTGTGGTGTGATGTGTGTGCACACGTGGAAGCCAGAGAATACCAGGTGTCCTCCCTACCTTATTCCTTTGAGATCAGGTCTTTATTTGAACTTGGAGCTAGAGGTTTGCAGCTAAAAAACCTGCGATCCTTCCATCCCTATACAGTCCTGGAATTAAAACAGACATGCAGCAATTCCCAGCTTGTATGTGGGTACTGAATCCAAACTTAGGTCCTTATAGTTGTGCAGCAAGTGCTCTTACACCCTAAGCCCTCTATAGCCCCAGAATTGACAAGGTTTTAAAAATCTAAGGGAAATGTGGGCATTTAAGTAAACTCAAAGCGAGTTTATCACATATGACATTAAGTATTCTACCTTGCTATATAAGTTGACCCCAAATAAGGTCTTGCAATGCAGAAGAAAACAACCTACTGAGTCACACAGCATACAAGCCACATAAAAGAAAACAAACCAGAGCAGTTGACCTGAATGAAGCATTTATTCCTAGCACTGAGGCCAAAAGAAAAATGTTCTATTAAGTCTAGCACTCAAGAGGCAAACTACAAGGATAAGAAGTTCAAAGTTGCCGGGCAGTGGTGGCGCACGCCTTTAATCCCAGCACTTGGGGGGCAGAGGCAGGTGGATCTCTGTGAGTTTGAGAACAGCCTGGTCTACAAGAGCTAGTTCCAGGACAGGCTCTGAAGCTACAGAGAAACCCCGTCTCGAAAAACCAAAAAAAAAAAAAAAAAAAAAGAAAGAAAGAAAGGAAAAGAAGTTCAAAGTTAACCCAGGCCAATTGCGAGTAGCTAGTTACAGCAGGTGCTTTTGAGTTTGCCAACAGGGGTGCTCTGCAATAGTGCTCAAGCACTGAGCACTTCCCTATTCTTGCTGTTTCCAGACACTGTTCCAGTTTGCTTGCCTGTCCTGATCACAGTCCATTACTAAGGGAAGTCAGCTGGAACTCAAGGCAGGAGGCGAACCAGACAGTGGAGAAACACTGCTTACTGGCTTGCTCAGCTTCCATTTCACATCACTCAGAACCACCTGCCCAGGCGTGGCACCACACAGTAGACTGAATCCTCTTGCAGCAATCATTAATCAAGAAAATGACCCCAGACTCGTCTACAGGCTGATTTTTGGGCGGTATTTTCTCAGCTGAAGTTCTCTCTTCCAAAACAATCATGGCTTGTGTCAAGTTGGGGAAAAAAAAAATCAGCAAAGGCAGGATCCTGCTACGCATCCAGGCTGAACTCAAGCCCTCACTCACTCAGGTAGCACCACACACATTATGTACGTTTTCATAAGTTGGATGATATAGTCAATGCCTATGCCATCACAAGAAAAATAAAAATTCCTATTTCACTATATCTCTAAAAGTAAACAGACAACAGTTTAGCTATATACATATCTCTTTGACAGTGGGACAAAGCCCACAACTTTTATGTATCTAAAGAAATGGCCATGCTAACCAAGTTTCCACAGATAATTCTCTCAGCAAAAACTTTTGGGCAACCAATACTTGCCAATAAGCAATTCAAAATCCGATTTGTTTGTTTGAAATTATCTCTGGGACTAAAGCTTCAATTTCTCTCCTTACAAAGAAAACAAAGCATGTGTGCTAGAAAGAAGCAAAAGGTCTTGAGCTACGTAAAATTCATTAGAAAACAAATAAGAGCAAACAAAACGTTGACTATGCGGGAAAGCCCATCATTTATTCTTGCAAATTAAAAGAATCCTTCACAAGAAACATCAAGAATTCTTCTAACTATGCTATGTACATTTTCTTTTCTTTCTTCTTTTATTTTTTGGGATAGCAAAGGATTCACTTTGTCAAACTCACACTCCTCCTGCCCCTGCTAGTGGGTTATGGGATTACAGGCTTGAGTCACCATAATACCTGGCAATACTATTTTTAAAAAGTATAGATGATAACTGAAAACTTAAACTAGTTAACTGAGCATAAATATCTTTTGTTGTTTTGAAAAGGACAAAACGAAAATGATATAAAATAACTTTTTATTTACATAATTTTTATCAATAGAACATAACTGCTTTCTTTAGAACAAGAAAATTTACAAATGACAGATATTGTTTCTTTTATCAAAAACTCCTTCAAGCAAGGCAGTATACATGGTCACTTGCATTTAGAATAATATGGTGGTAAACAGTGGATGTTCATTTTTTTTATCTATGCCTTAAATCATTTATCAGCAATTAGACTTTTAAACCACGACTGGCCACCTGCTAAGATGTTAAGTGTTCAGGAGGAAAAGAGTCAAAGATTTATAGAACAAATTCCTGGCAGCATGTTTACACCAACACGGATCTTTCCGCCTTAAAGCGAAGTACACTGATTGTTTCTCTTCCCAACATCTGTTTTGAGGCTGTAACAGCTGGACAATTTGTTGACTGACTTGATTCTCTATACAATGAACGCCCTTGTACTCTTTATACAATAAATTACATCTTCCATAAAATCAGTTTTACAGATGAACAAGAGACAGCTATTAAAAAAATAAATATTATACAGGGATAAATAATAGTTTAGTTGCAGTGATCTAACCTAAGTAACATTAAGGAAAAAAAAAAACTTTACAGAACAGAAACTTTTAAATTTATAAAACGGCACTGAAATAGCACTGTGAATTAACCCATGATTTTGTGACATTAATCACATGAATAGATGTATACTTTTTAGAATTTCCATCTAATTTATAGATCTTCCTTTATAATCAAGATGTTAAATCATACATTTTACCCTAAGACACAGAATGAGAAATACGCTCACGGTAAGTTTCAATGAACTAGCTTCACTCTAGACTCATTGCGCCCTACTAGCCTTTTTCGCTTCACTTAACTTGCAAAGTGGTCACCATTTTACCAATATATAAAGATGAAACTTACCTAGATGTGAAAATACTTTTCCAAGTGAAGTACTGATCATTTCATAATACACTCGACACAGTTTTCTAAATCGTAGGCACATTTTACAACTTCTATGACAAATAATTCCTATGCAGAGACATCAGCACCTTCAGACAAGAAGCACTTAGTCCAGGACAGGACAGCTCAATTAGCAGAGTGCTTGTGGGAAGCCTTGGGCTCTACTCCAGCACAGCATTAAAATGCGAATGGTGGTGCACTCCTATAATCCAGCTCTGGGAGTGGAGACTGGAGGATCACACTGAAGAACACCCTCATCTACAGAGTCCAGGGCTAGTCTGGGACACACAACCCTGTTTTAAGTGGGAGAGGGGGAGCGCGGAGCTATAGCCTAAGACATGGTGCCTAAGTAAAAGCCCAGGCAAGCTCCTGCTGAACCAGCAGGGCTACACAGCTGCCACTAGGACCCCTTGGTCTACAGTTTCAAAAAATATTTTGTGGAAAAAACTTTCTAACTACTGAGTTAATGTACTGAGCTATGAGATTTTTCTAATAAAATCAATAAATTTGCTCTTTCAGATTAATTTGAAACAAGGAAAATCTGTTAAGAGAATTAAGAAACTTATATAAATCACTAAGTCTCAAAATTTAAAAAAAAAAAACTTAAGTTCATAATGATGATAATCACAGCTTTGCAAAGTTTTCCTGTCGTGTTTTCTGTTATAGCAAAAAAATCATGTTCTGTGGTTAAAGGCCTACACATCCTGTGAGCAGAATTTAGTAGGGGAAAAAAAATCTATCACTGTTTTCTTTTTTTTTAAGGTGTGTGTGTATGTCAAAGATTGTTTTATACGACATGTCTCTTAACGTTAAATTTTTTTCTTACAATGATAATCCTGAGATAATAGAGGAAATAAGAAAAGCAAAAAAATTCACAGTACAAATTCAATATACTAAAGTATGAGAAAAGTATTCAAAATACAGACACCACCTAAACATTTTTAATTATGACATTTTAAAATAGCTTTAAAAGTAAAGAGGATAAGGAGACAAATTATTTGTTAATGCTTTCTTTGCCCATATCTGATAAGTGAAAATAATTAAATCGGGATATGCTTTTAAATAAAAAATTTAAAAATAAATAATCTCTTTGATGTTCAATCTTTATAAATAGCAAGTTTAAATACTAGATCTTCAATTAGAACTAATGTTACATCACCATGAATTAGAAAAATACACATTTTTCAGTCAAATAGCTGATAATAGAAAAGTTTTAACTTTACCATACCAAAGTGGAGTTTCACAACTTGCTTTCATATACTTACAGGCAAATAAACAGACCTTCATCACCCTCCAAAACAAAAAGGAAAAAAAAAAACCACACAAACAGAAACAAAACCACCTTTACAGAAGAAGGTCACTAATGTTAAATACAATCAAGCTCCAAGTATGTCAGCACTATGATTTATACAGACTTGTGTCCACGCAGTCCAGAAGTCCAGGTGTGCTCAGCACACGGTGAGTCAAATGTAAACAAGTTAAAATGTCTGTCAGAGAGAGCAGTCTTAATTGCTTGGTATTTCAGAATGAAATGGTTTCCACTGATTATAAAAGCTTTAAATTAAGCTTAATAAATACTCGAAACTGACCTAAATAAAAACAGGCAGTGGTGCTTTTCTAAACACTGCTTTGCTAACATCAATGACTCTGGAAATTTCAAACTTATTACAAAAATAGAAAGAAAAAAAGGAAGAAAGGAAGAACCCAGAAGAGTGCCTTATTCTGTTTCATCCACTTCAATGAAGATGTCATTGAAGACAAACTCCGAGACTGTGGTGGCCTCCTCCTCACATGCCTGTTTTGGCCCACTTTTACAATTCTCTTTTAGCGATGGCTGATCAGAAGAAACCTAGGAGAGAAGAAAACTAAAATGTAATACAGTGTATATACACTGCCAGTGAGGACTCCATCTGTAGAGCAGTGACACAGGGAATGCCTGCCTAGCTGGTCTGAAGCCCTGGGCTCAATCCCTCGCCCATCTTCCAGAGGACCCGGGTTCAATTCCCAGCACCCACCTGGCAGCTCACAACTGCCTGTAACTCCAGTTCCTCACACAGACACACATGCAGGCAAAAATCATGAATGCACATGAAATAAAAATAAATAATTTTAAAAAACCTAAAAAATGTCTGCATGGTAAAAGCAAAAATAAACAAAATAAAAACATATATGGCATATAGAAAATACTGCAGCCTTTATCACCAAATATACCTTCTCTTAATATTCTTAAGATCTCTACAAATCTTATATATATATATATATATATATATATATATATATATATATAAGGCAAGTTTTTCAAAAAGTCAAATACCCAGAAAACAGTATGAATGACTCACATAGAAGTTAAACCTCACACAGTAAGACTATCTGCTCATAAACACTCTGGAGAATGAACTGGCATGGTGGTACACTTCTATAATCTTAAATCCTGGGATTCTAGCTAAAGGCCATCTTGGACTACAAAACAGGATCATGACCTCAATCCAAAAAACAAAAGTGTGTGTACAAGGTGGGGGGCAGAGGGTACATTGGTAGTGTAATAACTGATAGCATGGTAACAGGTGTGGTCCCTATAGAGACAGAGCAGGTAGTATCTATCAAAAGAACAACCGTTCATCATTCCTTTTGGCAAAGCATTTACAACTGTATCTCTTAATAGAACAAAAGCATTTGTAGAAATCACTGGATAGCCCGTAGTCTATACTGTTCTACTATCTATTAGGTCTACAGATGAACAGGATTTACTTATAAGACAGCTATTACTGTGCTGTTTGAAATGGAACATAATTAGGAACAACCTAAATGCCTAATATAAAATTGGTATTACTAAGTAGTACAACCCAATAATGAAAGGCCATACAGTCATTACAGACAGGCCGGCATGTGGCGGCACAAGCATGTAATTCCCACATTCAGAAGACTTAGTCAAGAGCTTCATTAAGCTTTATTCTTGAGATTTTTGTCTCAAAAAAGAAAAGAAAAAAAAGAAAGGAAGGAAGGAAGAAAGAAAAGAAAACAATGAAAACATCAACAATAAGGATACTTTCAGACATTTACCACTAAAAAATAAAATATGCTTATATGCACACAAACACGAAGTGTTCACATCACCTCTGCTCACAATATAAGAAACCTAAAACAACTGAGACATCTTTCTACAGGGAAAGACATTTAAAAAAAAAAAGGCTGAGTCTTTAATCCCGGCAGGCACACAGATCTCTGAGTTCAAGGATAGCTTAGTCTACAGAGTGAGTTCCAGGCTAGTGTTAAAAACCCCATTCAAACAAAAACAAACAAAAATACACTACGATACATTCACACCCACACCGCTACTGACTCAGATAGACAGAAACAGCACAATCTCCAGGTCAGCCAGAAAAATCAACAAATTACTAATATACAAAACTATCTGAATGGATATTCAGGAAGCTCTGTTGGTGGGGGAACCTAACCTAAAATGTGTAATTCAATGTATGCAACATTTCTGAAATGACAGACTCAATGAATAGATTGTTAAGGAGGGAGTGGAGGAGGAAGTAGGCCTGTATCCATATATGAACAACACAAAGGGTCTTGACAGCTGTTCTGGACTGTCACTGGGCCAATGCCAAAGTTGGAACAGCATTTTGCAAACTGGGGAAAAGTTGGATGCATTTTTTTTTTGTAGTATATCTTACAACTGCACACAAAATTTACAATGATCTCAAAAATGGAAACTGAGAGAAAGAGAGTGAGACTGAAAGCTGTAGTGTCTGCTAAGATATATGGGGGTTCTGTTGTCGTTTCTGTTTGTTTAGACAAATGCTCATTGGTAAAGTATGTTCCTAGAATGCATGAAGCCCCAAGTTAAATCCCCAGCACTGTAGGAGAACTAATAACAATACTATTTTAGCAGTGATGCGTCAGGATGTGGAGGGCTGGCTGGTCCTTGCCCTTAGACAGCTGCAGAATGCACAGAAATGACATACAAACACATTCTACAATTATGCTTCTTTGAATTTTTATGTACCAGAACATTCCTCCTAAGACAAATAAAACTACAAATAGTACTTCATTTTGCTTCTATAGGTCAGCAGAGTCTTTGATTTGAAGGAATGACAATTAAGTTCAATAGCTTATACTAAATTAGCTGCATTTTTGTGGTAAATGGAAGTTATACTGAAATAATTTCTGACCTGCAACTGAAAATAAATTGCTACATTTTCCCTGGTTGAGATGACATATAAAATACAACAGCTCTCACACACCTGAGCTGCTGACTTTCCAGTGCCGTCAGACTGAGTATCAGTAATACTTGGAGACGGGAGTGGATCAGAAGACTGAGGGTCAGTAATACTTGGAGACGGGAGTGGATCAGAAGACTGAGGGTCAGTAATACTTGGAGATGGGAGTGGATCAGAAGAAGATTCTTCACTTTTTTTCTGGCTTGTATTAAGTAGATTAGGTTTTTTCAAATTTCGTCGTGATGCAGGTATATGAGGCTTTAGGCGTTTCTTACTATGGGTTTGAGTCGCTTCATCAGAGTCCAAACTATTTTTTGGACATATTAAAGACAAAAATCCCAAAGGTCTTCTGCCAGGTCTAGAAATGAAAATACAGAGATATTCAACAAGTATGTATACAAACACACTCACACTCTCTCTCTTACAGAGGTCTTTCTATCAATGTGGGATCTTCCGGACTCAGCCTCTTAGTCCTATGAGGCTACAGGCACGTGTTAGCATACTCAGCAAAGCACACTCCTATGTAGTGGTGCACATCTTTAATCCCAGCACTCAGGAGGCAGAGGCAGAGTGAGTTCCAGGACAGCCAGGGCTACACAGAGAGACTGTCTCGAAAAACAAGCAACAAACAAAAAGAACTAAAACAAAGAAAAGACACGTTGTTAATGTAACTTTATTTGCATTAATGCTAAAGTGGTACACTGTACTAAGTACTGATGACACTATGCTATGCTGCCTATCTACAGCGGGGCAAGGTTGCCCAAGCTGAAAAGTGCACACAAGTCACCTGGGGTGGTATTAAAATGGAACTCAGAATTTGAAACAAATGTAGCCTGAGGCAAATGACATCTACAGTGCAAACACACTCTGACTCTAAGTTTTAGGATGTGCAGTGTTCATGGCACAGCCGCCTCTGTGCTGCAAACAAAGCAGGGCAGCTGCAGTAGAAACCACATGGCCCTGCAGCCGAAGCAAATCCTGTAGGAACTATTTCTGATAAAAAGTTTATTACTCTGCCTTTCCTTTTGCTTCTCAACTTGTTTTAAACATGATAGTACTTTCTTACTATTTTCTAATTTCAGTAAACCCTAAAAGTTAGAAAAGATATTAATGAATTTTACTTTAACAAAAATAATAAGATAAAATAAGCCCTTTTTGAACAGGGTCTCTTTTTCTGTTTGTTCGGTTTTTTTTTCTGAGACAGGGTTTCTGTGTAGCTTTGGAACCTGTCCTGGAACTTGTTCTATAGATCCAGCTGTCCTCAAACTTACATAGATATGCTTGCCTCTGCCCCCCCCCCCAAGTGCTGGGATGAAAAGTGTAAGCGACCACCGCCCGGCTAAATAGGATTTCTTTATGTAGCCCTAGACTAGGCTGGCCTCAACTCAAAGATCCTTTGAGTTGTCTCCCCAAGATGCCTTTGCAAGTGCTGGGATTAAAGAAGTTAGCTACCATAGCCCAGCTTGACATAGCCTTTTAAAGATATTCATGTCTTCTCCCCTTAGTGGAAGCTAGTGCCTACTGTCCTCCACTTACCAGGTTCAAGTTTCTGAGGCAGCCGACAATTACCCTAAGACGTCATTTTAGTGTATATAGGCAACAATGTGGTAGCAGTAGGTGCGACCCTAAGGAAAACCAATACTACAAGCCTAAGGGGAAAAATGACATAGTATTTGGAAATTGAATAAAACAACTTCCAGAGCCACTGGACACCAACTCTATGTTGTCTCATAGACACATAACTGATGGAGGCTACATCTATAAAATTACTAGGCTCTGGGTTTCATCTCTGTTATGCGTGTTACATACTCACCTGGGGACAGAGAGAAAGTCACTAAAGAGTTTCTAACAATACCTGGTCAGAGGGGGTTTTGAGGATGACGCCATGCTATCCCTTTGTTCAGAACTGGAAATAGGACCAGTTTTCTCTTCTTTATCAGACACCATCTCATTCTGAGGCAACTGAGTCATGGCCTTTTCCACATACACATCTTTTATTTCATCAGGAGATCTCAATGCTGCATTCTGGAAAGTCGGTTCATTGTGTTCCTTTTGAGGTTTAGGAGTTGTATGTGTGTTCTCTGAGGTAGGGAAAATGCCTTGTCCCATGCAAGACTCTTCTTCAAAGAGAAAAAAACAGAGAGGAGAGACAGAGAGAGCATATTGAAATATTTAAAAAGTCAATTAAATTGGAGTATCTGAAGTATTCATGGTGTTCTATAAACCTAGCTCAGCAAAAACAATCTATATTATAATCATTGGAGTAAACTATTAGG
The DNA here is from genome assembly GCA_004026605.1 of Ondatra zibethicus. Lineage (NCBI taxonomy): Eukaryota > Metazoa > Chordata > Mammalia > Rodentia > Cricetidae > Ondatra > Ondatra zibethicus. The sequence continues at coordinate 72,717 of PVIU01006915.1, forward strand.
AATTACCAGTTGAGGTAGCGCATGCTGGCTTAAGCCTGTAATCCCAGCACTCAAAAGGCTAATATAAAAATACTGCTGCGTGAGTTTTAGGCCAGCCTGGGCTACACAGAGAGTTCTAGGCCAGTCTGTCCTATAGAGTAAGACCCTATATTAAAAAAAAAAAAAGGAAAAATGACTTGGGGAAATGGAAGTTGCCAAGGCAGTAGACCAACCACAGCCTATGTGTGACACCAGGATTGACAAGTCAGGAAAGAAAGTATAGAATATCCTAAGGAGAAAACAAGCAAGAGCATGAGCAAGCAAAAAGAGATCATAGGACAGCTGGAAAGCATGCAGTGATAGAAAGACTAAGCAACAAAAACAAGGAACCAAGGCCAGCACTTAGGAGGCAGAGGCAGGCAGAGCTCTGTAAAGTCAGCCAGCCTAGTGAGCACAGTGAGTTCCAGACCAACCAGGGCTATATTTTTGAATCTCTGGGTGTGGTTATACGTGCCTAGAATCCCAGCAGTTGGGAGGCAAAGGCAAAGAGGTTGCCAAAAGTTCAAGAATAGCTAAGAATAGACAATGAAATCCTGTCTTAAAAAACAAATAGGACCCAGAATTATCTGTCCCACAAATGTGCAAATTGGCACACTGAAACACAAAAACACAAGAAACATTAAAAGGCAAGTCAGCACCACAACTGGGAAAATGCAGGATGAAGAACTCAAGTCTACTAATAAAAATGATCAAAGATTTCAAAGACACAAACATGTAAATAAATAAAGTAATCAATTCAAGACCCAGAGAAGACTTAGCAACATGGATGTAAGCAGATTTTGAGAGGTGAGATAGAGGTAGGGGAGAGCAGGGACAGACAAAGAATAGAACACAAATAAAAGTGTTGGAAATCACAAAGTGAATTAAATTAAAACCACAGAGGAAAGCATTAACAATAGACCAGACCAGTTCTCTCCCAAAGATAAAAACAAAATATAACATAGATCTGCAGTAACAGAAATAGCATGTGTGTATGTAGATACAAATATGTAATTCAGTAGAATAAAGGAATAGAAATAAATATTCAATTACAGCCACCTGATTTTCAACAAAGGAACTAAGACAATGAAGAAAAGAAAGCCTAGTCTCTTCAATGAAGTGCTGAGAAACTTCACTGTGCATGCTGGTTACTCTCATTCAGAATGAAGCTAATTAGCTATCTCTTATCCTGTATAAAACTCAATTTAAAATGTATCAAAGACCTTCTGTAAATCTGAAATACCTGGAGTGAAATGTAAGAAAAACACTTCAGAATACAAGCATAGATGAGGGATTTTGAAATGATATTATTCCTCTTCAAATTTAGTGTATCTGAGGTTTGTCAGGCACCTGTTTTACACAAGGTATGGCTCTTAAAAAACTTTTAAAAAATTATTGCTAGTGCAATATTAGAGAGTAAGTTTCAAAAGAGAGAGTCAGTGGTTTGAGATATTAGATAAAAATGAGTGAGGTTTTATTTCAAGCTCAAGATGCATCAGAAATAATCAGGGGTACTTAGCAAAAATAAAGTCATATTTAAATTGATCTCACCTGTTTTCTCAAAAGCATTGAATTCCTTTGAACATACCTGTTCAAGAAAATATAAAGTTTTAGAACTCCATTTATTAAGTAAAATTAAAATTTTATCCCCTCCATCATGCTATAATGAAAGCTCTAGAGTCAGAATTATACCACCAATTAAACATTTGCAAAAACTATGCATTGCTGATATTAAACTGCTCTAGAGCACAGTAGAATAATAAAAGTTGTCAAATGTCTTTTATCTCAGGCATAGTATTGATACCAACTGCCAAATCTCAAGAGAGAAGATATCAAATGAAACAACTTTCCATGTTCATGGTGCTGAGTATCCAAGTCATGGTCGCACACAAGCTAACCAAGGCTCTACCACTGAGGTACATCTCTGGCCCCTCAACTCAAACACCTTTAAAAAGAGCCAATTAACAAAATACTACATCATGGTCAATTAGTAGTCCATTTCAGAAATGTAAAAATGAATCAACATGATAAAAGTCTACTTCATAACTTTACAAAGTTATATAATTCATAAGAAGAAAATTATACTTATTCACAGAACTATTCATACTTTAGGGGGAAAAGTAAAAAAAGACTAAGGGTTTTTCAGTGCTGCTCAGGCTGATTTCAAATTCTTAGATTCAAGCAAACAAAGTCTATATTATGGCTACTTTGGGTTGAGAACAGTGTAGGACAAAGTTGGCTGTGGCAGCGCTTATCTAGAACCCCAATCTGGAAGGCAAATGCAAAATAATTCTGAATTTGAGTCCAGCTTCAAAATTAAGAAAAAGACAGGAAAAAACTTTGTATACATAATATTTTATTGTTAAAATAAAACAAAGTTTATAAAATACAAGCTTATAAAATGTATTGACAGATAAGACTAGCAGGCGTTTTCCTTTCTTTTTAAATCTTATTATTCTTATGTATCTGAATGTCTTGTCTGCATGTATGTCTCTGCACAGTGTGAGGTCAGTAGAGAGATGGGAGCCATTGGGACAGGAGTCACAGACAGTAGTGAACCGCCATGTGGGTGCTGGGAATCGAATCCAGGTCCTCTGCTAGAACAAGTGCTTTTTAACTGATGAGCCAAATCTTCAGCCCCATACATATTTTCTTAATATATTAATAGCATTGTGTATTTTTCATTTGCAGTTTACAATTTTAAGTCAGTGGAGAAGGAGTAATGGGGGGGGGTCAGAAACAATCTTTAGTGTCATCCTCAGGAATATTAATCACCCCTTTGAAGACAAGTCACTCACTGGCCTTGTCTTACCAAAAAGCCTAGACTGGGGGTTTCCTCAGGCTGCGGCTCTTGTTGCAGTTGCTGACTAGGATAGCTGTAGCTTAAAAGGCAGCAACCACTAAACAAGAGAACAACACCAATCTACCTCAAGACCCAGCAACACAATTTTTGGGCATATACCCAAAGGAGGCACACGCACAACACAGAATATTTGCTCAACTATGTTCATAGCAGCTTTATTTGTAATAGCCAGCCAGAACCTAGAAACAACCTAGATGCCCCTCAATCAAAGAGCAGATAAAGAAAATGTGGTTCATTTACATGATGGAGTACTACTCAGCGGTAGGAAAAAAAAGGCATCTTGAAATTTGCAGACAAATGGATAGAACTAGGAAAAAAAAAACATCCTGAGTGAGTTATCCCAGACCCAGAAAGACAAACACTACTGTACTTACTCATAAGTGGATACCAACATAAAGCAAAGGATAACCAGTTTGCAGTTCACAACCCCAGAAAATCTAGAACCCTCATCCAGAAACAGATGGAAGCAGATGCAGAGATCCACAACTAACCATTGGGCCGAGCTACCAGAGTACAGCTGAAGAAAGGAAGGAGCGTCAAGACCACAGTGGGGAAATCCACAGAATCAGCTGACCTGAGCTAGTGAGAGCTCACTGACTACAGACTGACAGCTGGGGTACCTACTTAGGACCAAACTAAGCCCCCTAAAAGCAGGTGACAATCGTGTGGCTTGGGCAGTATGTGGAGCCACTGGCAGTGGGACCAATATCTAACCCTAAAATGCATGAAGTGACTTTGTGGAGCCCATTCTCTATGGAGAAATACCGTGCTCAGCCTAAGAGGGAGAGGAGGGGAAACTTGATACTGCCTCAGTACGGAGCATGGATGGGGATGGGGGAATGGGAAGAGAGGAGAGAGGGGGAACTAGGAGTGGTATGTAAATAAATAAATAAAGAGAATATAGAAGTTGTTTCACAGCAAAAGAAACATAAATACAGAAATAAGTAATTCTTAAGCACATGGAAAGATGCTTAATTTTACCACTAAACATGAAAAATTAAGAATATGGAATACAAAACTTTTCCTATCGGATTAAATAACAGTGATACTTTATCTACCACCACCAACTGTTGCCCTTTAACTTTTCTTTGGAGAACATAATTTTAAATTGACTTTTCACAGTGAAGTCACCGATTATGAATATCACAAAGATAACAAAAACAAGAGGGTACTAGGAAACTAACAGTGAACAGGGACTGCATCTCTGAGGTCTGACAGGATTCCCTGAGCTAGCAATGACTGAGCTAAATCTGTGATGTTTCATAAGGAAATGCTCCATACAAATGGGACAAACAATGAAATGTATCAGGACGTGAAGGATTACAGAGCATTCGAGGAACTGAAAGTCAGTGTAATGTGGCTAGCAAGTGAGATAGAGACTAGCACAGAATGACACTAGACAGAACGGAACACACAGGGCTCAGAAGACAGACAAGAGCATATAAAGTTCAGAAGACAGAACAGAACACACAGGGCTCAGAAGACAGACCAGAAGAACATATAAAGCATCAGCAGACAAAACAGAACATACAGGGCTCAGAAGATGGAATGGAACATGTAGGGCTCAGAAGACAGACAAGAACATACAGGGCCTCAGAAGATCTGGTTGTATTCCCGAGAGCAAAGGAAAGGTTAACACATAATGAAGAAGATATTACTATTATATTTCACGCATCAGAAAACTCATCCAGAGCATGAAGTTGTTAATCTACGGCCCACAGTTACTAAGTGGGTGGCAGAATGAAGATCCTGATTGACATGAAGTTATTGGCCTTATTTTCAGTCATTGTAGGTTTCCTGATTAAAGTTCATCAATTATTTTTTGAACTGGTTAAAAATGGTCATCCCAAACTACCTTTACCTGGATTACTAATGATGAGAAGTATCAGAAATATTTTTTCATCTGTTCGTCCGTCCGTGTGTGCGTGTGTGTGTGTGAGTACGTACATATGTGTAAAAGTTTCAGGGTAGATGTGAAGAATAAACAGATTCTTGACAATATAGCCAAGGCACTTGCTTAATAATCTAATCTCACCTCAGAGGCACATTCTTGATAATCAACTCCCGGAGAAATTGAGGACTTTTTAGCAGGAGGTACAAGAATGTTTTCATCAGGACTACAGTGAATTCTCTTCCTAGATATAGGATCCACCTTAGGAGGAGGCTTTTCAGAATCACCACTTCCAGAAGGAGACAAGCATATGGCATCTTGAACAACTGAAGTTGTTTGCAAACTCTCACTGCACAAAAAACAACACATACAAAACCAATGAATCAGAAGCTACCTTATGAAGTAACTATTCCAATGAGAGTCCTGAGGATCCTGAGGATACAAGCTAGTAAACGATGGTCACAGCAACAAAAATAACAGTTCGGGATGCACTCATACTTAAAGGCTCACACGATTCAACAATACTGAATTAAATCTAAGGAACATATATAATGTGAGTGTCACAGTACTCAGTTTTATAAAGCAAAGAACACTGACATAGAAAGAAAAATATAGGCCCCAATATGTTATAGAATCTTTCCATATACAACTCTCAACAATACAGATCAATCAATCAATCAGACAAAATACTTACATAAAGTTTCAATAAGATCAAATAGATTTATACACAGCCATTTATTAATATACCCACACAAAAGTTTGATAAAAAAAAAATCACAAGTGAAAATAATTCTTATACTCAAAGGATTTGGGAGATGGCCCGGTCACAAGAATGAGAACTTGAGTTCAGATCTTCAGAACCCACATAAAAAGCCAGGGACAGTACCATGTGCCTGTGACCTCAGAGACTGATTGACAGGGGAAGGGACAGTGAGAAACTGGCCAGCCAGTCTAACTAAATCAGTGAGACACCTGTCTGAAGAAAAATACAGAGAAAGGGTTGAGAAATGGCTCAGCAGTTAAGAGTTCTTATTTCTTGGCTGGGTGTAATGGTACTCTCCTTTAATCCTAGCACTAAGGAAGCAGAAGCAGGTGGATCTCTGCTGAGTCTGAGGTCAGCAGACTCATAAAGAGTTCTACATAAAGAGTTCTGGGACAGCAAGGGCTACATAGATTCTGTCTAAAAAACAAAAACAAAACAACAACAACAAAAAGGGACGAGGAGAAGGAGGAGGAGGAAGAAGAGCTAGGCAGTGGTGGCATACACCTTTAAGCCCAGTACTCAGGAAGCAGAGTACTCAGGAGAATCTCTGAGTTTGAGGCCAGACTGGTCTACAAAGCAACTTTCAGGACAGCCAGGGCTATTTCACAGAGAAACCCTGTCTCGAAAAACCAAAAACTAAAAGAAAAAGAAGAAAGAGGACTTGTTCTTGAAGACCCAGGTTTCGTTTCCCGCACCCACATGGTAGTTCACACCCATCTGTAACAGCAGTTCCCGCAGAGAAAAGCTGTGCTAAGTGGGAAGTTTACAGCTAAGACAGCTACATTAACATTAGAAAGAAAGCAAGGCTGGTAAACAAGTTGCCATAAAAACACGAGGCCCATGTCCAGAACACACAGTAACAAAAGCTGGGCATGGTGACATGCACGTGTTCCCACAGTTAGGGAGGTGGACAACGGCAGACGTCTGGGGCTTCTTAACAAGCCAGACTGGCCCATCTGGTGAGGTCCAGGCTAGTAACAGACTGTCTCAAAACCAAGGTGAATCCCACCTGAGGAACACCATCCAAAGCTGTATTCTGGCCTCCATGCACACAGGCCCCACACAAAAGAAAAACAACAAAATATAGTGAGCAATCAAAGCTTTAGAAAGGCAGTAACTGAATCCAAACTTGGTAGACAGGAAGTGAAAGAAAATAGGAAGAAAGAATGAAATAAACTAGTCTTTGCCAGATAGTTAACCTATTAAAACAGAGAACACTGCCCCCAAAATGGTAACAAGGGGATAGATATTACAATGCCATTGAAATAAAAAAGGATCATTAATACTTTGAAAGCCGTAAGCCAATAAAACTGGCAACTCTAGAATAAATTCATAAATGTCTGGTGCATATGACCTACCAAAACTGAAGCAAGAGAATATTGGAAGGGAAGAAAAAAACTACATAGAGTAATAACCACTACAGAATTAAAATTGAAGTAGTAATAAAAAGTCACTCAATAAAGACCTCAGAACCAGAAGAATTCACTACCAAATTTTACTACACTTAAAGAAAATCAATCGACTCAACAAAACTCTTTCAAATCGACTCCATGAGTAAATTACTCAAATTGCCTTACAAAACCTGATGACAGAGTAAAAACAACTATGGATCAGCAACATTCTTGCTGAATACAATGTAGAAATCTTCAATTAAATATTTGTAGAAATAATTAAATAAGTACTCCTCCCTTGTACTTCCTCACATTCTCTTGAGGTCTTTCTCACTTTTCCTTAATCTATGTTTACTCAGATGAAAAAAAAGTATCTTAAAAAGATCATATATCATGTTAAGAGTTGATTTCATCCCGAAGAGTGAGGATGACTTAACATATACAAATCAAAAGCTGAGCTTAAAAACACAATCAAGAATAAATATCACATAATCATCTCAATAGATGAAGAATGAAGTCTCTGATAAAATTCCATAAACCTTCATGATAAAAACTCTTCAATAAGTATATATAGAAAGATGATATTACAACACAATAAAGGCTATATGTGACAAATTCACAGATATAACAAATGAAACAAAAATGAAAGCATTTAATCTAAGATCAGAAATAAGATAGAAATTTCCACTCTCTGATTAATATAATATTTGAAATTCTAGTTTTAACAGTTAAAAGAGACGAAGGAGACAGAAAAAGGAAAGGAAGTCAAATTATCCCTATGTGATTCTACACATAGAAAATCCTAAATATTCTACCCAAAGATTCTCAGGACAGGTAAATAAATGCAACAAGGCAGGATATAAAAATATACAAAAAGGCTGGTGGCACACGCCTTTAATCCCAGCACTCGGGAGGCAGAGGCAGGTGGATCTCTGTTCTAGAGCTAGTTCCAGGACAGGCTCCAAAGCTACAGAGAAACCCTGTCTTGAAAAAACTAAAATCAAAACAAAAAAAAACCCAAAACAACAAAAAACAGTATTTCTATATAATAATAATAATAATAATAATAATAAACTCATTGAGAATGAAACCAGGAAAAGAATCCTATTCATAAAAGCCTTAAAAACAAAGCAAAAAATCCCACAGCAGGTAAAAGACTTTAGTGATTGAAAGGACAAACACTGAAGAATCTGAAGACACTAAAAGATGAGATGACCACCCAGGTTCATGGATCAGGGGATTTAAAATTGGTAAATCGGCTGTACCGGTTAAAGCAATTATCCTAGTTAGATTTTTGTCACCTTGACACAAGTCAGAGTAACCTGGAAAGTGGAACCTCAATGGAGAAAATACCTCACAAACACTGGCCTGTAGGCAAGTCTGTGGAGCATTTTCTTGATTAATGATTGATAATGGAGGGCCCGGGCCACAGGGGTAGTACCAGCTCTGGGCCAGTGCCCCTGGGGAAAGCAAACGAAGCAAGCCAGTAAGCAGCATTCCTCCATGGCCTCCCATTCTGTCCCTTCCTCCAGTTCTGTTCTGACTTCCCTCAATGATGGACTGTAATTGTTTTTTTTAATTGATTTTTATTGAGCTCTACATTTTTCTCTGCTCCCCTCCCTGTCTCTCTCTTCCCCCCTTCAACTCTCCCCCAAAGTCTCCATGCTCCCAATTTACTCAGGAGATCTTGTCTTTTTCTACATTCTACTTCCCATGTAGATTAGATCTATGTAAGTCTCTCTTAGTGTCCTCATTGTTGTCTAAATTCTCTGGGATTGTGGTTTGTAGACTGGTTTTCTTTGCTTTGTGTTTAAAAACTACCTATGAGTGAGTATATGTGATATTTGTCTTTCTGGGTCTGGGTTACCTCACTCAAAATAATGTTTTCTAGCCCCATTCATTTTCCTGCAAATTTCAAGATGTTATTTTTTTTTCTGCTGTATAGTACTCCATTGTGTAAATACCACATTTTCAAAAATACAGAACGCTTCACGAATTTTCATGTCATTTGTAAGGTAAAAAAGAAACCCTTTCCTCCCTCCATGTTGCTTTTGATCACACTGTTTTGTCACAGCAAGGTTTCTCTCCCTCCTGCTAGCTCCCAAATAACCATTCTGAGGCTTAACATTCATTACAAACTGTTTGGCCAATGGCTCAGGCTTATAACTAACTAGCTTTTACATCTTAAATTAACCTATTTCTATTAATCTATGTATTGCCACATACCTGTGGCATTACCTCACATCTTACTTCGCTGGTAGCTGCTCGCATCTCCCAGACTCCGCCTTCGTTTTCCCTGTATCTTTGTTTGGATTTCCAGCCTAGCTATATTCTGTTCTGACATATGACAAAGCAGCTTCTTTATTAATCAATGGTAATAAAACATATTCACAGCATACAGAGGGGCATCCCACATCAAAAGTCAATGTAATTCTTTTCAGAATATTAAAGACATTCATTCTCCACAGAACTAGAAAATACAAAACAAAAATTCAGACAGAAGCACAAAAGTTTGAACAGCCAAAGCAATCCTGAGAAAATGCAGCAAGTATCAAAATATCCATTTCAAAATATATTAAAGAACCATAGTAACAGAAACAGCAGGACAGTAGCATAAAAAAGAAATACAGGTCAAAAGAACAGAATAAATAAATAAACCCATATATCTATAGCTAATTCTTAGCATAGGTGCCAAAACAATACACTGTAGAATAGACAGCTTCTCAAATAAATAGTGCTGGGAAAACTTATGTCCACATATAGATTTAAAACTAGAATCACTGGGGCTGGAGAGATAGTTCTGCAGTTAAAAGCACTTGTTGCTCTTGCAGAGGATCTCGGTTCAGTCCTCAGCTTCCACATGGTAATTCATAAACAACCACCTGATAACTCCCATTCCAGGGGATCAGATAACCTCTTCTGGCCTCCAAGGGAATCAGGTGCATATACACAGTACATATACATACACACAAGCAAAATACACATACATATACAATAAATCTAAGAAGAAACCAAAATAAAAACCTCTCAAAAATCAAACCAAACAAACAAAAAACCTAGACACTGTCTCATCCTACATGTGCGTGCACACATGTGCGCGTGCACACACACACACAGACACAAACCTCCAAATGAATCACAAATCTTAACCTAAGACTTGGAACCTTGAAAATATTAGAAACACAAGATAAACATGTTGCTACAATAGCTCAGGAAATAAAAAGTCAATGAACAAATGGAATTAAACCAAATTATAGAGCTTCTGAAATGAAAGAGACAGAGTAGAAAGAAACTACAGAAATCAAAAAAGCAGGAAATTGTTTGCAGCTCTTTATTGCAATAAGATTAATACAGAAACATAAAAATAATTTTTTAAAACTAACTTGTGTGCTGGGGAAGACACAAGTGTGCCACAGCATATGTTTGAGTTCAGAGAACAACCTGTAAGAATTCTCTCTTCCACCATGTGGATTCTGGGGCTCAAACTCAGGTCACGAGGCTTGTAAACAAGTGGCTTTACCTGCTGTGTTATCTTGCCAGTCCACACACAGAATTTTTCAAAAGGCAGTTATATATTATATGCCTATAATCACAGTACTTAGGGGGCTAAGGCAGAAGACTGAGAGCTGGCAAAGCCAGGCTACAATGGCAGACCCATACACGCACGTACGGACATGTCAGAACAAAACTCTTTCTTTGTACAACCAATACATTAATTCCAAACTAAATTAAAAACGGACAACTGATCTCAAATTCTCAAAAGTACAACTGTTCAATAAACTTATAAATAATGCAATATCAAAGTTATATCAAAATTCTATCTTATTCCAGTCTAAATAGCTAGTATTGAACAAAACAAAAAGTAAAAATGCTGGCAATGATGTGAAAAGTAGAAACCCTTACACATCACTGAATCAGCACAGCCATTACAAAAAACAGAATGAAGGTTCCTCAAAAATCTAAAGATAGGCTTTCTCTTTCTATCCCCGTTCTGAAGAGGTAACTACTGCCTCCCTCTCCCTGCACCTCTCGCCCTTTCACTCTCTCCCTCTGTCTTGCTGCACCAACTTTCTCAGGCCTGCACACATGTCTTTCTCTCTCTTAATAAACTCTTAAAGTGGGGAAAAAATTATAAAGATAGGATCATCTACCTCATAATCCACATATACACAAAACTGAAGGAAATGAAGTCAGCACGTGAAAAGAAACTCCCATGTTTTTTGTGATACTATTAATGGCAGTCAAGTTATAGAAACTATGGCATCAGACTAAACACCCATCAACAGATGAGTAGACAAAGAAAATGTTATGGGCACGTACTACACACACAGACACACACACACACACACAGAGACACACACACACACACACAGACACACACAGACACACACAGACACACACACACACACACACACACACACACACACACACCTTTTATTCAACCAAAAGGAAAACTGAAATTTTTCACTAGCAAGACAATGAACAGAACTGGAACACTGTACTATGTGAAATAATCCATAAACAGAAAAACAATCACATTTCTCTCGTATGTAGACAGTAAAAAGAAACAAACAAAAAACCAGAAACAAAGAATCTCACAAAAGCAGCAGGACTTTAGGACAAAAGAAAGAGAGGAGCAGTCCAGAAAGCGGAAGACGGTGGAACAGAGAACAGACAAGGTCAGACCACATTATACATGGAAATGGCACAATGAGTGGCACTAATCTGTGCTATTAACAAATTAGTAGTTGTGATTTTATAAAAAGAAACAGTAGTGTATAATTAACTTGTTTAATACTTGATTCATGATGTGCCTTTCCTCCTGGGAAAACAGTTTAGCTCTTCGTTTTATTTTGTTTTTTTACCTCTGGTCACCTCTTTCTACTGTGTTTCCAGATTTGACCAATATAGGTGCTGGCAGTAGAGAGCTTGGCATTAACTGCATGGAGGCATCAGTAAATCCTTCCGCTGCATTAGTTGGGATTTCCACCAAAGTTAAAATGAATGCTTGTTCATCTTCTCCATCTTGCTGTAGATTAGCAAACAGATTCACTGTCAAAGTTAAAAAACAGGAATGAAAAGCCAAACCAAGAAGTAGCAAAAAATCATTTTTTCATCTCTAAAAAGAGTCTCATGACTTACAATGCCAAACCTAAATAAAAAACTAAATACATCCTCCAACCACCTACCCCAAAAGTATAGACAGGATATTTTGTGGGAAGCATTTGTAATTTTTAATAAAATTGGTAAACTTCACACATATTTTATGACTGCCATTGCCAATGGCTTATTTTTAAGTCTATTTTGTGCTTTTCCATAGTTGCATGAAAACAAGGTGTAGGGGACACACCTTTAATGCTAGCACTGAGAGGGAGTGAGGAAGAGAGGCAGGAGCATTTCTGTAAGTTAGAGGCCAGCCTGGTCTACATAGCAAGCTCCAGGACTACACAGAGAGACCCTGTCCCAAAATATAAATAAATAAATAAATAAATAAATAAATACATAAGAAATTATACAGTGCATTATCTATGATACTTGCTGGAAGCAGTTTTCATACCTGTTACGTCTTGAGGATTGATCATATTTTCTTGTTGGACTTCTAGAATATTAGATGGTACACTCTGTCATTTAAAAAAAAATTGAAAAGATACTGAGCTTGAGAAAATCTGACAGTTTGATATATGGTAAAAAGACATCATCTCCCAACTTAAAGGCTTATCTTAAATGTACAATTTTAAGTGTTTTAAAGATGTTTGGTTTTGTCAATGAACATCTGACTGACTTACATAAGCTTTAAATATTCCAATTAAGTTGTCAGATGTGAGTATTCTATCACTTCTGAAGTGTCAGGGTGGAGGTCCAAACTCAACTTAGTCTATGTTCCCACTGTAGCAGACCCTTGAGTAGGTAACACTGCAATGGAGATAAACTACTTTCCTTGCCTCCACTGTGCTCCCTCCTGTTTTCCACAAACAACCAACATACAGACTGCAATTCTCTAATGTTAAAAATCTCCAGGATTTCATTTTTGAAACAATACCAACAACTGACTCAAGTAAGGGTCGTCAATGGATACCAAAGATAGTGGGTAACAAGAGCTGGGTCTCACTAGACCAATTTCTAACATAAAGGAGAAAAAAAAAAACCTTATAACCAAGAAATCTCACAGATACCATCGTAGCCAAGTGATTAGAAGTATTTCCACTAATGGGTCAAAGTGACATTAGGCCACACAAAAGGATTGACACAGCATTGCCTCTCTAATGATCTAGCCCTAAAATTGTACAGTATGGTAATACTAATTCTGAATGCAGCACTCACTGACATTCATTGTAAGACACAACCTTTTTGTTAAATTAAAGCTATTATTTAAGGTTACAATTCATATTTGTAACTTACTCTCAAACAGACCAAGTCTTATTATATCTATTAATTCCTAAGAAGAAAAATAGTTGAGCATTAGCATTCATCACTCTCTGAATTAAAACAAAAAAAGATTTTTATTTTTACTTCTGTGTCTGTGTGCGTATATGCTATGTGTACGGGCGCCCTTAAGAAGCCAGAGACAACTAACATGGGTACTAGGAATCAAACTTGTACCCTTAGGAGTACATATTCTTAACTGCTGAGCCATCTCACCCTTATTCATGGTGTGTGTGTGTGTGTGTGTGTGTGTGTGTGTGTGTGTGTGTGTGTTGCAAGTACTTGTAAAGGTCAGAAAAAGACTTGAGGGAGCCCATTCTCTGTGTGGGTCTTAGGTCTCGAGGTTTGGTAGAAAGTGCCTTACCCACTGAGCCATCTTGCCAGCTGTCAATCACTGAGGAGATGGCTCGGCAGGTAACCTGAGTTCATGCATCCCCAGAACCTACATGGTGAAAGAAGCAAACTCCCAAAAACTGTGTTCTGAATTCTCAGCAAGCAACATGGTTATTTGCATGCATGCATACGTGTGTAAACATACATACACACACACACTCACACAATTAAAGTATCTACAATGATGTAGAGCCAGATCAAAAAACAAACAAAAAAAAAAAGAGAGAGAGAGAAAAATTAACAATGGCTCCAAAGAAACAGAGTATGGGAAGTTCTTACAAGATTTTTGTAACTTTACTCAAGACTGAAATTATTTCAAAAGAAAAAGATTTTAAAAAATTAAAAACTTGGGAAGCAACAGAAATCTCATAATGTTGGTTATAGACAAACTCCTTATTTTCTACTTCCTTTAACATATCATGATGCTCTATACCCTTTTTGTTTTTTTGGGTTTTTTGTTTGTTTGTTTGTTTGTTTTTTAAGACAGGGTTTCTCTGTAGCTTTGGAGCCTGTCCTGGAACTAGCTCTTGTAGACCAGGTTGGCTTCGAACTCACAAAGATCCTCCTTCCTCTGCCTCCCGAGTGCTGGGATTAAAGGCGTGCTATACCTATTTTTAAAATATGTTCCTTTCCCTTTAACAAGCTAATTTATTCTGTCCTTCAAAACTCAAGCACTCTTCTATCCAAGAAACTTTTTAAAGACAATATTAATTCCTGACTCTCATTTCCAGAGATTAAACTGAGAGTGAAGGACACCACTCAAGAGTCTTGTTCCAATCTCTATCACAACACCTATCAAAACAGGCCAATCCATTCATTCACTCATGGTTCCAAAGCTTTGTATTCCAGTGACTCAGTGTCAGCCATGTAATATCTCAGTAAACATTTGTTCTGTGGATGAATTCTTGAGATCTAGACCTAAGGTACAAGAAATTAATTTCTCAAGCTTGTATAACAAATCTGGATAATAACTTGTATCACAACCACTGGGGGTTGAACGACCCTTCCACGGGAGTCACATATCAGATGTTTATTTTACAAATCATGACAATAACAAAACTACAATTATGAAGTAGCAATGAAAAAATTTTATGGTTGGGAGTCAACACAACAAGAGGAACTGTACTAAAGGGTCACACAGCGTTGGGAAGGTTGAGAACCATTGATCTATGGTCTTGGAAGGGTCAAGACACCAAAAACACAGCACAAGTTCTACCACGTCCTGTTTTTGTATTTGGTTTTAAGACAGGTTTTTGTTTTGTTTTGTTTTGTTTTTCAAGACAGGGTTCCTCTGTGGCTTTGGAGCCTGTCCTGGAACTAGCTCTTGTAGACCAGGCTGGCCTCGAACTCACAGAAATCTGTCAGCCTCTGCTTCCCGAGCGCTGGGGTTAAAGGAGTGAGCCACCACCGTCTGGCTTTGAGACAGGTTTTTACAGAGCCTCAAGCTTCTGGGCTCCAGGGATCCTCTTCCCTCAACACAGGCAAGGGTCACTACATCCTGCCCACAGTACACTCTGGCCGAGGTCAAACTAGGACCACAGATGTGAGGAGCTGGCAGGAAACAGAAAAGGGGCTAACAAATAGTGCTAGAAACTGAGTGATGAAACTGGTTAAATGAACATACATACTGGGGTTTTGTTTGTTTTAAAAACAGGGTCTTACAACGTGGATCAGAGTGGCCTGAAACTCACAGAGGTCTGCCTACCTCTCTCTCGAATGCTGGGATCAAATGTGTACACCACCACACCCAGCTGGGTTTTGGTTGTTGAGACAAGCAAGGTCTTGCTATGTAACTCAGGCTAAACTAGTTCTTGTTACATAGCCCAGGTTGCCTTGAAACTTGAATACTCCTGTTTCTACCTAAGAGTTGGGATTACAAGTCTGAGCCTCTAGTGGATCAGGCTGAACTTACATATTAATACTGAACTGGATAGGATAGAGTTTACTATATGTAACTGCTTTTCTAAATGGAGAAAAAGAGAACCCCACTGCCCATTACTGCACTCTAGATTCCTTTACCTCTGGCACGGGAAGCATGAGCGTGCGGCTGCCTTTAGAGTTTTCTGTGATGGGCTCTTCAGGAGGACTCGCACCAAGACCCTGACCTGAATCAAGTATGTGGATCCCAATCTCAGATGAAGCAACTGCAGTACCCAACATCTGAACCTCTTGCAAGTTCTCCTTTTGGTCTTCACTTCTGAAACAGTTTCAGTACATTATTTTAAGTCAGCTAGCCAAACATGAAATTATTTTTTAAGACTAAGTATTATCACTTAATATGACATTATCAAGTTTTAAAAGTGTTAACTACAATAGAATTCTTCCAGCTATTTCCTGTGGCAGAAACTAAGGCACAATATAAATTAAATGCCAGTATTCCTGCCCTTTTACCTTGCACTCAAGATTGCTTCTTGAGAAACACTGGTAACTGCAACATCATGGACACATGTCAATTGGTTCTGCTCCTTCGCTTCTGCTGGCTCAAGGCATTTATCTTCTAATTCTATTGCTTTGGAGTCATTTTCCTTAGGTTCTTTAAAAACAAACAAAAAAACAAGAAAAATACATTTAAGATACAGTTCAAAATTGCCAGGTGGTGGTGGCACATGCCTTTAATCCCAGCACTCGGGAGGCAGAGGCAAGTGGATCTCTGTGAGTTCAAGGCCAGCCTAGTCTACAAGAGCTAGTTCCAGGACAGGTTCCAAAGCTACAGAGAAACCCTGTCTCAAAAAACCAAAACCAACCAAACAAAGATACAGTTCAAAATAGTATACCTAAATCTCTATATTATAAGAATAATCTCTCTTAAAATATTCATGATCCCTTCAAGTTTCTCATACTCCAAAAATTAGTTTATTCACAAAGCAGAAGAACGGGATTTGCCAAGATTTTAAAAAGGAAATATGATTAATGAAACCTATACTGTATATATTTCATTCCTGGCTGCCAAAGTAATTACATCCCCTTTTATGGTAATAGAACTAAAGAATGGTAATCAAAAGTAGTACTATAATTAAAGGCTGGCAAGATGGTTCAGTAGCTAACAGTGCCCACCATCAAGACTTAGTTCAACCTCAGGACCCACACATGAGAGGAGAGAACCGACTCCCATAAGTTCTCACATCTTTTGTGGTACATGCACACTACATGTACACACACCCACACATTTGTACGGGCACACTTGTATGTACATACTTGCACATACACTCATACCTACCCATGCAATACATGGTTCAAAGTGATTACAAACCCACAACAAAAGGGGATTAGAAGTGAGTACAAAATGGTCTGTTTAATTTCCCCACACCAGATGTCTTGAAGAAGTATAATTTGTGCGACAGGGGATGGTTCAAGGGATAATGGCATTTGCCAACACGCCTAACAAACCTAGTTCAACCTGTGAGCCTCACATTGTAGAAGAAGAGGACTCCAGGGCTGGAGAGATGGCTCAGCAGTTAAGAGCATTGCCTTCTCTTCCAAAGGTCCTGAGTTCAATTCCCAGCTACCACATGGTAGCTCACAACCATCTGTAATGAGGTCTGGTGCCCTCTTCTGGCCTGCAGGCATATACACAGGTAGACTATTGTATACATAATAAATAAATAAATATTTAAAAAAGAAGAAGAAGAAGAAGAGGACTCCAGCAAGTTATCCTTTAACCACCACACATGTACCGTGGCAAGCGACCGGGATGCACATGTATGCATGCCTACACACACAAAATAAATGCAATAAAAAATTTAAATGATATCACAAAAGGGAAGAAAAATACTGCTAAATAAAAGGATTAATGTGAACCTAGGCAGTGGGGTGGGGGGAAGCAAACTGAAAGACCACACATGCACTTCTGGATACTGCTCAAGTTAGTTCCTAACTACCTGCATATACATATACTGTGTCAGACATTGCTGGCTGAAAGCAAAACACAGATATCAGGAACCCAAAACTAGGGAGGAATGATGTTAATTATCCAGAGTTTTTAAAACATGAACTCAATGATCTAGGACAGCTATAACTTTCCACTGCTTTTCCTAAGGAATCAGGACTTTGACAAGAAGAGGAGGTGGAGAAAGAAACAAAACTAGGAGTTAACATGAACATCATAATATTAATAAGACCATTTAAAAAATGAGGGAGCTCAAGAGATGGCTGAATTGATAAAAAAATACTTTTGCTCTTGCAGATGATCCAAGTTTGATTAGCAGCTCCCACACAGCAGCTCACAACCATTTGTTAATCCAGTTCCTAGGGATCTGACATACCCTTCTGGCTTCTGCAGGAACCAGGCACATATGTGAAGCACAAATATACATACAGACAAAAAATAAAGTAAGCAGTTGGTGTACAAGCCTGATGACCTGATTCCAACCCTTGAAATCCATGTAGAAGGAGAAAACCAAAACCTAATCTCCGTCCTCCACAGGTATAGAGTGGCACACATACCCACACATACAAACACAATAAGTAAAATTTAAAATAATTTTTAAAAGATATGTATCATTAGCTAAATTTATAATAAAATTCTGCTTCACATCAAGATAGTTATAATAGAAAAGATAAATAATAGTGCCTGGGAGAGCTATGCATGTAAAGGACCTTTAATGTTTGTTTATCACGTGTGAGTCCCTGAGTTCAACCTCAAGCACCACTAAAAACAGGAAGGAGACAGAAAATAAAATTCGGTGTAGTTGGAAGATCGAAAAAGGAGGATTCCGTGTTCAAGGCCAGCCTGAGCTACACAGTGAGTTCCCGGACAGCTTGGAATGCACAGCAAAACCCTCTCGTTTGTGTGTGTGTGTGTGTGTGTGTGAGAGAGAGAGAGACAGAGACAGAGACAGAGACAGAGACAGACAAAAACTCTCATAGAGAGCAGGTAAAATATAAAATGATGCAACTACTTTTTTAAATTAATTTAACTGCCACATAAAATATAAAAATCGCAGTAAATAATTGATATCTTCTTAAAAACAACTTCATATTTATGCCAAAGATTAAACACATACGCTGAGGGTGTCTACAGATCAGTGATAGAGTGACTGCTTAGTGTGTGTAAAGTCTAAATTCAACCACTAGCACGAGAGGGGGAAAAAAGCTCAAAATAGAATTAATGCATGACCCAGAAATTCTACTTTGTTAAGTATAAACCCAAGAGAAGTGCAGACATATGCCCACCTGAATGTTTTCAGCAGCATTATTCATTACAGGAAAAGGGCACACACATTCCACATGCTCATCAAGAGATAATAAAAAAAATGTGGTATATTTATACAATGAAGTCTTACTTGGCAATAAAAAGAAACAAGGCTAGTGAGTAAAGGAAAATATGGCAATCAAGAAAATATGACAACCTGCAAAGGCGGAAGGAAGAACCAAGTCCACAGACTGTCTTCCAGTTTCCACACACTCCTTCTCCACTCCACACATACACACAATAGTAAATTTTTAAGGTATTTTATATATGTTACCACATAAATGAATCCTAAAAACTTTGTGCTAAGTGGAAACACCAGACTGAACTATATTTTATGTTTCTATTCACATGACATGTCTAGAATATGCAAATGTACAAAGACAAATATAAATTAGTGGTTGCTTAAGATTGGACAGTAGCTACTGGTAGTGGCAATTACACAGTTTGGTGAATTGTAAACTTTAGATAGATAAACTGTACTGTATATGAGTCACGTCTCAATAAAACACAATACTTTAGATAGCCTTCACTTCCAGAGGGCTGGATTACAGTATGTTCTCCCTCCTTCTTCCTTTCTCCCTCTCAAAATACATGTGAACAAAATATTCACACACATAAAAGTTTAAAATAAAACTTAAAACTATTTATCATTACAGGAGTCACACATGCTGTAGTGAGCATGTAAAGGTCGGAGATGAAACTCAGGTCTACAGGCTTATGTGGCAGGGCTTTTACGGACTGAGCCATCTCACACCCTACAGTATCTTCTGTCAATGTAACTTTGTAAGAAAAAATTAAACTCACCTCTTTGAATTTCCACTTCTGTCCCTTTGGTTACACAAAAACTGGCAACTTCCTGATGATCCTCAAGTCCACAGACCCCTAAGATCTTCTCAGAACTTGGTTCATCTGTGATAAAATGACTCTCCATTCCCAAATGTTTGGTCACTGCAGGAGCTATATTCCTAGAAGAAAGGGAATGAGAAGTTATCAGCTGTGTAAGAATCCCTTTGCAGTATCATATCTAGTGCTGAGACAGCTAATACACCACCACCCAGGTGCCACATTATGTAATTGTTTGCTTGTCTGTCTATTGGGACAGAATATCAACACAACAAGGAGCTCCCCTAAAACTCAAGCTATCTCCTGCTCCAGCATCCAGAAAGCTAAATGCAGGAATGCGCCACCACACCTGGCAGATGTCCCTTTCTGAGTGCTAAAACTATGAAGTGCTTAAGTTACTACGAGACGTAAGAAAATGGAAACCATGTTTGTAAAACAAACTACGTTTATACAAACATATTTCACTTAAGTTTCAAAGACACAGAAAATATATTGCTGTGATTTTATAATAATCAATAAACCAATAAATCAATATTAGTATCAGTAAATCTTTAATGTGTGAAAAATTAGCATCATCTACTTTCAGTTTATATACAAGCATTACTAGAAGCTAATAACTAAATTGATGGTGCTGTTTAATTGTATCTGTTCAATTGAATATTAAAACAACCTGGTTGACAGAGTATTCTCCATTATTTCTCCCATGACATCAGCTTCTTCTCTGGTGCTTTGTTCCTTTGATACAATCTTGTTCTCCTCAAATGATGCAGGCGACATACTAATGACAGGTGAAGAAACCTCCTGATAGTCATGAACAATTTTGTGATTTACATTATCTGGGCTAAAAGGAACATGACTTTTATCCTTTGAATGAACATCAGGAAATACACATACTCCTACTGCAGAAAAAAATAGGAAATTAAAATTGACCCAATATTAATAGCTACCTGAATAAAATTAATTCCTCAACATTCAATAACTGTCTAACTTTAGTATTAATGTTTATTCTATTAGGATCTAAATTTAAATTCATTATCTCACATTTCATTAAAAAACATGACTTGTAATAAGCATATTATTCTTAGCACTAAAAATCTGGAGTACTCTAGTAAACTTTCAATAACTATATACTGCTCTACATAGATCTCAAGACAGGACATCATCATTTAATAATTTTTGAAAATTGTACTTTATGTACTAGAAATTTGTGACAGGTCCCAGTATAATATTCTACCTGTAACACAAATTAGAGAATCCCCTGAATCAGTTATGAACTTACAAGTCAAACAACTAAAAATGAATGGCAGATCATTCATTACCAATCAATACAATTAGCTGTAGTTAAAGATGATGAATAAAGATCACAGCTTCTGGAGCAGGAGATTTAGCTCAGTTACAGAGCACTTGCCAGCAAGTCCAAGGCCCTGGGTTCCGTACCCCATTCCCCCAAAATGAAAATTAAAACAACAACAACTATATAGTTTCTAAGTTTGCTTAATGTATAAAAGATCTAGATTGTCCTTTCCTTTGGCCCCTTTCACTACTAGAAGAGTTTAACTAGAATAAATCATCTCAGTAACTACTATTTACCCCTTCACAGATTTATCAGAGTTATGATCATCATCTTAAGGAAGAACCCCTTTGCTAAATAAATGTCTACAAAGTGATCAGTGGCCAGTGACCTCCATTAGCCAATGATGTTTATAGGCTACAGGTATGCAGGTTGAGGATTTACTAGATAACTAGTCCATGAATGCAAATCCCGCCCCTTCCCTCCCAGCAACAAGCTCTGGATGGCCTGGAACTCACTATGTAGACCAGGCTCGCTGCAAATTAACAGAGATCAGCCTACCTCTGTCTGCATCTCAGTGGCTGGGGATTAAAAGCCACCAAGCCCAGGCTAATTATTCTTGTTATTATTTTTATTATTGTTGTTATTATTCTATTATTTTTAGTTATGAGCCTACCCTTTATAACAGATTAGCCAATCTCTGCAGCCCCAAATTATTCTTTTATTTTAAATAATTTATTTATTTTTACTTTAGGTGCATTGGTGTTTTTCCTATATGTATGTCTGTGTGAGGCTGTCAGATCCCCTGGAACTGGAATCACAGACAGTTATGAGCAGCCATGTGGGTGCTGGGAGTTGAATCAGAGCCCTCTAGAAGAATAGCCAGTATTCTTAATTGCTGAGCCATCTCTCCAACCCCAGGCCCCAAATTATTCTTAATAAGCCAACTGCATCATCTCAAAAGTGTTGGCACTACATCTAGAGAGACTATCTTCCATTCTTACCATCACCCTGTTCAGCAATGATCTCCGACTGCAATACTATGTCTCCCATTGTAAGCAAAGTTATGGCAGCTTCCGCGCTTCCATCACTGGGACCTTGAGAAAATGTACCAATGTTAAAACAGGTCTGCTTACTTAGAAAGACCTCACTCAGACACTCGTCGTCTGGTAAACAGTTTCAACAGCCTTCCTCCCACCACCCAGTACAAGTGTCACACTGTTCAGGGTATATGGTGCACATTTAGAGACAGACCATCAGTAGACAACTCTGTGCAGCTCCAAAGGAAACATAAAGTAACTTCTTTACTTAACATTAACTCTAGGCTCAGCTCCTAAAGCTAGGTTCAGAGGATCCCAGCTTCCTATCAATGTAACAGGTTAAAGCCATTGTTCCGCGCTTTAACAAGCTATCCTATTTACCTGCTGCCACTGCTAATCACCATGCTACAGTTAACTGAGTAGTTTTAATCAATTCTTTGTTAACAGTTACCTGGTTCTTCTGGGTTCTGTTCACCTATGACCATTTCCTAAAAGAAAGGAAAAGATAAGAACATCCTAAGTATGTTATGCTTTTGTTGTTGTTTTTAAGCATCACATGGTACAAGTCTATCTAGGCTTTTAGTTATAATAGTTAACTTTTCTTAATTTATGTCTGATCATAAAGCTTCACAAATAAGAACAGAAAAACATAAAGGCCAAAGTCATAACCCTTCAACTCTTAGTCAGATCTACTATCAGTTTTTACCCAATAAAAACTAGTCTGGCCACCTTTAATCCCAGCACTCAGGAGGCAGAGGTAGGCAGATCTCTGGGAGTTCGAGGCCAGCATGATCTAAAATAGAGTTAGTTCCAGGACAGGCTCCAAAGCTACAGAGAAACCCTATCTCAGGGAAAAAGAAAAAAAAAGAAAAGAAAAAGAAAACAAACAAACAAATAAAAAACCTAAACTCTGGGAGAAGATACCAACTTCCTTCACTGAGTGGCTTAAAATATAGCACATTGTAATTAATACATGATGCACAGGAGACAGCTGTCCTGAGAGGTAGCATGAGGAACTCCACTGACCTGCTGTCCAGTAAGAGCCAAACATGACTTAAAAAGCGAACATTTATAACCTCTAGAATTGGTTCTAAGTGCAAAAACAAATGGGAAACAGCTATTCGGCAAAATCTATAAAAATTGGTAGCTAAAACAAGCATTTGTGAACCATAATTGCTCAATGGCCCTTTTGTCAGTGGCTAAGTGGCTAAGACTTCCTCTAAGCTGCAGTCAGCTCTCTCCCCACTGTAGGTCCTGGAGGAGCAAGACTCCAGCACCTAACACCACCACCATCATCAACAACGAAAACTCATCATCAACGACAAAAACTCATAATATCTGTTATGAATATGGACATAAATACACTTGCAATACTAGTAAACAATGTAGAAGTATAAAAAAACATACGTGATAATCAAGGAGGAACTATCTCAGGGAAATAAGTTTTCTTCAACACTCAAGAACTATCACTATCTGGAGGCATCACAATCCCTGACTTCAAACTATACTACAGAGCTACAGTACTGAGAACAGCCTGGTACTGGCATAAGAACAGACAGGAGGACCAGTGGAACCGAACAGAAGACCCGGATATCAATCCACACATCTTCGAACACCTGATATTTGATAAAGAAGCAAAAAATATCAAATGGAAAAAAGAAAGCATATTCAACAAGTGGTGCTGGCATAACTGGATATCAACATGTAGACAAATGAAAGTAGACCCCTATCTGTCACCATGTACAAAACTCAAATCCAAATGGATCAAAGACCTCAACATAAAGCCAGCCACACTGAACCTTATAGAAGAGAAAGTGGGAAGTACGCTTGAACGCATTGGCACAGGGAACCACTTCCTAAATAGAACCCCAGCAGCACAGACACTGAGAGAAACAATTAATAAATAGGACCTCCTGAAACTGAAAAGCTTCTGTAAAGCAAAGGACACGGTCA